>MEHQ01002722.1:34988-57896 GCA_008828725.1 Saccharina japonica | reverse complement strand
ATACATAATACAAGGTTCCCCTCCGGGACGTGCCTAGGGGAGTGGCGCAAGGACGAATCGAAAACCTACTACTATGTACAACAGCATGCGATATTGCATCCTACGCATATAATATTGTGTATTCAATTCGTAGTACATAAATACGACGCTATGAAATATCTGGTACTACTACTGCTGTTCATAAATGTAGACCTTTTTAGAGCTGCACCTGTATTTTGGGGATAAAAAACATACTCGGAAATATGGTGGAACCGTTACTACGATTGACTCTGTTAGAGATCCCGCCAAACGTATTCGCCATATTTAATTGTTGTGGAGCTCAAGCGAAGGAAAGCCCATCCCGCACAAAACCGAGGACTCCCGGCAAAAAAATGTTTGAAAATACTCCAAGCGTGATACGCTGCACATACATGCACGCATGACACACGGCACACACCGTATACGCACGCACACGTGACACATGTATGTACAGGGGTGGTGGGATAATATTTGCAGAAGAAGTAGAAAAGGATGCACCGAAGAAAGGGCTGGAACTCTCGACAACACCTGCCTAAGAAACCCACTGGTTTTGTTACGTACAATACAAAAAAAATAGGGAAAAAATTAGAAAAAAAAGGGTATACGAAGCATCGCCAAGGATCGAACTCAATCCTTCAAATTTGAAATCGGACACATTGACCGTTTGACTATGTTTTTAAAGATACAATTTCCTTGTACTGGTACAGCAGTATTATTTGTCGTTGCGCGCAGAGGCACGACAGGTCGCACACCGCACATACATAATGCAGCACAGCAGCAAGCAGCAGCAGCAGAAGCCTGATGACGCATGCAAGCCTGCATAAAGCAACCACTATTAGACATACATAGCTTTATCTTCTTTGGTTCGGAAGCTTTCCTCGGCATATCTTGGCACCTCACAGCCACTCTCAGCCTCTAATTGCCGAAGCAGAAGTTACTTGCTTCCCGGAGGTTCTTGGGTTTCCTATGTTTCTGTGTTTTTAGTTCTAAAATTGCAATTTCAACTTTTTTACAAAACATTTTTTGATACGACGTACTTGATTTTTTTTAAACATTTCCGGTTTTGGGTTCGTGCGTGTACCCAGTGAGCACGACAGCGCGTGCGAGCCCGGCACCACCGCGGGTATATGGGAGGGCGCTGGCCAGTAGAGGGGGGGGTCAGAAGGAGCGCGGTCGTTTTTTTCGTGGCTAGGCGTGGCGTGTCCACCGAGACACGAGGGGAACATGAAGGTCCTCACTATTGCTGCTGCTGCAATGAATCCAGTATGTATGTCCGAAATTATAAGGATTTTTTAGTCTGTAATAAAACAACATTCAAGCCAAGTTCAAGCGGTGCGTTATTTGTCGAAAAACTATTTATCTATCTACTCTTGATCTACTACGAGTACTGCTGTATGCATTTGCAAGTCGCCTATACGTTTGTTGGTTCTTTGTGTGTGTGTTTTTTTTGTGTCGTACTGCTGTCGCCGTACACAGGTATGATACTTGATTTGCCACAGAATATATGCCACATACCAGTACTCCTGCATCACAATACAGCGGTAGACGGGTACTGCTGTACGTTCAGTTGCGTACAGCAGTAAGTATTTCGCTGCATCGCACCATGAATCTCTTTGGCCTTTTCAAGTTGGTCTTTACACATCGTGACCTCTTCTGCCCCTTTTCTTAAGTTGCGCGAGCGTAGCGGGCGGCTGTCCCTCGGAGCGAAGCTTTGCTTTCTTCGCGATGTTTTTTCGTGTTGGAAGATAAAAAAAATCACCAGTATTGTTTCTGTCCTGTATTTGCCGTCATACATGTGGAGCTCTTGGCATTATCAAGTCGCCAGTTGCAAAAACATTACATGTTCCTCTTTTACGCTTTTCACATTTGGTTCTATTCTTCCTTCCGCGAGCGTAGCGGGCGGCGTTAGCCGCCCGCGCAGCGGAGCTCTTGTATACCTAATAACCACAGCAGTATACGGTGGACCCGCCACAGGCACGTCTGCTGCTTGTGCTTCTAGCCGGGGCTGTGGCGTTGTTCGTATTCGTTGCATGGTGTTTGATGTCTCGTGGATTTCTGGAGTGAGCTTCGGGGAACATAAAAAAACCCCGGAAAATATAAGGACAGCAGTAGTTGAGGTACTCCTATTTTTTCAAAGCGGTCATTACATTTCCGGTCATAGTAAGCGTGGGTCTGTCACACATAGCAGCAGAACAGAAACAGGTACGTAGATAGATGGTGAGGATTCTAGACCGCAGGTTCCTCCGATGGACACAGCTAGCCACAGCAATACAGCGCAGATGGATGTGCCACTCACGCACGATGTTCCCCTACTACTGGTGTGGGCGGCAACGCTGTACGCCGTGCCCTGTGCATGTTGTCTGTTGTCTATCTGGTACGAGTACATGTTTCTGGCCCGTGTGCATGTGAGAGAGCAAAAAACAGACAAAATCTAAAACAAAAAGAACGTTATTATTTACTGGCACGTACGTACAAAACACGGCCTCATGCAGAAAACCCGGGAAATCGGCTTATCCACTCCCGCGGGAAAAAAAACTTCGAGCGCCCAGCCAGCGAGCCACAGAGCTCGGATCGAGCCCAAACCTCGACCAATGTGTCCGGCCGGGCCTCCCGTGTCGGGGTACTTAGTGTTTTGCCGAAAAGCGCTCGCGCGAAGAGAAAAGTTGCGAAAAGTGCGAAAATTTCACAAACATAACTATACATATGGTACTGCAGAGTGCACAGACTGCAGCGCCACTTATGTCCGGAAATATAACGACCGCGCGGGTATTCACAGTGGTACCCAAACGGCCCTTACCATTCCAGACACATTGCTGTACGTAGTGGCAATATTTATATATATATATATATATATACCTGCAAGGCGGATGGGTATACAGAATACTACCCAAACGATCCTTTACACTTGTGGGCATAAGGGCTTCTACCCACCTGCAAGGCGGTTGACGGGTACACCGGGCGGGGGCGGCCCTCCGGCGTCCTCGTCACGGTTCGAAAGTGATGAAGGTCCGCCTCGGCCAGCTCCAACATGCGAGCCACGCGTGACAGCACCTATTTTTTCCGTCACGTGACATACACAAAGGGAAGGGGGGCGAGGGGGGGCATGTAAAGGGGCGGATTGAGCGACGATGTAGGAAGAAACCGGGACCAGTGACATGCCGCAAGAAGAGGAAACTTCCTTCCTTCCTTCCTTCCTTCCTTCCTTCCTTCCTTCTGAATAATAATATAGGACGGCGTGGGGGGCAGCAGGGAGCCGCCTCCTCGTTCCGCTCCCCCTCCTTCTCGTATTGGCACGACATTGCAGCAAAGAAAAACAATATAAAAAAAAATCAACCAACATCCAACATCCAACCGACCCGATCCAACGCGACCCGATCCCGCCCGAAACCGACCGTATTGTTGGTGAATTTTCATGCGTGCGAAAAGCTCACCTGTCCCGGAAACGCCGCAGATGGAAACCCCGAAAGTTGCTCCGCGTGGTCCGGCAAGAAGGTGAGTCCCGTGCTCTAAAGGGAGCAAAGCGAGGACCGGACCATACCCGTACCGTATCATACCGAACCGTGGGGGAAAGTGGGACGCGGCAGAAAGGAATTGGTTTAGTTTGGTTTGTGCGGTTTGTTTAGATCGATTTGATTTGTTGTTTTTCAGCTGTCGTGGAGGGAGAGGGTTGGGCTCTATCTACAAACAGATAGTATGGCCAAAAACAAATGCATTTTTTCAGTTCCCGACAACACAGATGTCATAGCAATGCTGCTGCTGTGTGAGTAAGTGCGAATGTAGGTCGAGCGACTATAATCCTCGGACGCCCAACAAGACTCATCCTCGGTCTCCGCCAACCGGTAATATGTAATATCCGCCCCGCCCACGTACAAGGACGCAATAAGAACGCAGGGACAAGGACACAGGGACAAGGACATAACGACAGATATGACGCGCCATCTGCCACCGGCTGGGCGGACATCGCCCCCCGCAGGCCATTAATACATTAATCCATCCACCCATCCATACATACATACATATTATACATCCATCCATCCATCCATCCATCCATCCATCCATCCATCCATCTATCCATCCACCCACCCATCCATCCACACATCCATCCATCCATCCAACCATCCATCCATCTATCCATCCACCCCATCCATCCACCCCATCCATCCGATCAACCAAATATAGAAAAACGGTTCCACCCACTCCGATCCCGAATCCATCAAGATAGAAAAACGGTTGCAGCTCGAAGTTGGACGGCACCAGTGCGCTGTTTTATTCGGTACGGTTCGGTTCGGTTCTGCTGAGTTGGGTTGGGTTGGGGTTGGGTTGGTTGGGTTGGGTTGGGTTGGGTTGGGTTGGGTTGGGTTGGGTTTTGGGTTGGGTTGGGTTGGGTTGGGTTGGGTTGGGTAGGGTAGGGTAGGGTAGGGTTGGGTTGGGTTGGGTTGGGTTGGTTTCTAGGTTGGTTTGGCTTCTAACCTGGTCGAAGACGGGCTCGGCGACGCCGGCCTCCTCGATGGCGACCCTCACCGCCTCCTCCGTCATGCGCTCCGACACCTGCACCTCCCTTTCGTCCGTGTACACCTACCGGCGGCAATCGACGGCGTGCGCCAAAAAGAGAAAAACAAAAACAAACAGCGAGGATCAAATGCCGGTGCGCGAACAAACACAAGCGACACGTGACACATGACACGGCACAGGACGCGGCGCATCGGACGCCGGGCGCAGCGACATGGGACGCACGACGAGGGACACGGGACAAGCGACACGGGGCGGGGGACACGGGGTGCGGCACATTGGACACGGGACACGCGAAACGCGGCACGTTAAACGGGACACACGCGTTACCCCACTATTTACAATTGCCGCAGCCGGCGACTCGGTGACAATCTGCATGGAATGAGAGTTGGATAACTTTTGCGGCATAAGGTATTACTAGAATAAACTCGGCACGGTTGCGACAAACGTCGGGGGCGGGGATTGATGATTCGATTATGGATGAGGATTTTTTTTTAATAATTATTAACGATTCAGGATCTGATGATACAGGATTTGATGATACAGGATTTGATGATTGGTGATTTGAGATTATTTAACGATTAGGTGGTCTGACGATTTAGGATCGATGATCTGATGATTGAATGACTGGGGATTGGCCATGGGAAGATAGGATGATTGTCAAACTGGGCGATTGGTTCTACACGATTTTAGGGTTGGAAAAAATGGCGATTGACGAGTGACGATTGATGATTGATGCTCGATGAGATGGACGGCTGACGATAATGTTTGATGGTCGGAGATTGGTCATTAATGATTGACGACTGCCTAGTGATGGTCTATTATTAGTGATTTGGGCGATAGATTGTAGACGATTTAACGATTCAGGGCTGAAGAATTTGATGATCGATGATTGGAGATAGTCGATTGGCTGAAAAATGCAGACGGGTAATTGACGATGATGATTGATACTCGATTATTGATATTCGATGGTTGGTTACCTGGCAAAGAAGGTAGCCGGAGCTGTCCTTCATCACCCCGACGTACGGTTTGGACTCCCGGAAGCTGATGTCGTCCGTTCTCATGCAGCCCTCGTAGAGGTAGTTCGGGCTGCCGGGCGACACCACCTTGGGAAGGCGGGAGCGAAAGGAACGGACGGGGAAGGGATCGGGGGGAGGAAGGTAAACTAAAACCACACAAGTACAATATTATGTGCTCCAGCATAGCCCTAAATAAAAGACACAGCAGCCGCACAGCAAAGCAGAACCGTTGGCTCTATTGGNTCTCCCTCTACAAGTCCCTCCCCCCATCCTTCCTTCCGTCGATGACGAACCTAAGCGTGTCGAGTTCGGCCTGCAGCTCATCACGGCGCGCAGATTCCTCCGAAGCTTTGTCCCTAGCCCCCGCCCCTTCAAGTTCTAGGTTTTCGAGCTCTCGCCTCAAAGACGCGATTACCTGCTCAACAAGGATGCGGTGGGGCAGGGTTGGGTTGGGTTGGGTTGGGTTGGGTAGGGTAGGGTAGGGTAGGGTTGGGTTGGGTTGGGTTGGGTTGGTTTCTAGGTTGGTTTGGCTTCTAACCTGGTCGAAGACGGGCTCGGCGACGCCGGCCTCCTCGATGGCGACCCTCACCGCCTCCTCCGTCATGCGCTCCGACACCTGCACCTCCCTTTCGTCCGTGTACACCTACCGGCGGCAATCGACGGCGTGTGCCAAAAAGAGAAAAACAAAAACAAACAGCGAGGATCAAATGCCGGTGCGCGAACAAACACAAGCGACACGTGACACATGACACGGCACAGGACGCGGCGCATCGGACGCCGGGCGCAGCGACATGGGACGCACGACGAGGGACACGGGACAAGCGACACGGGGCGGGGGACACGGGGTGCGGCACATTGGACACGGGACACGCGAAACGCGGCACGTTAAACGGGACACACGCGTTCACCCCACTATTTACAATTGCCGCAGCCGGCGACTCGGTGACAATACTGCATGGAATGAGAGTTGGATAACTTTTGCGGCATAAGGTATTACTAGAATAAACTCGGCACGGTTGCGACAAACGTCGGGGGCGGGGATTGATGATTCGATTATGGATGAGGATTTTTTTTTAATAATTATTAACGATTCAGGATCTGATGATACAGGATTTGATGATTGGTGATTTGAGATTATTTAACGATTAGGTGGTCTGACGATTTAGGATCGATGATCTGATGATTGAATGACTGGGGATTGGCCATGGGAAGATAGGATGATTGTCAAACTGGGCGATTGGTTCTACACGATTTTAGGGTTGGAAAAAATGGCGATTGACGAGTGACGATTGATGATTGATGCTCGATGAGATGGACGGCTGACGATAATGTTTGATGGTCGGAGATTGGTCATTAATGATTGACGACTGCCTAGTGATGGTCTATTATTAGTGATTTGGGCGATAGATTGTAGACGATTTAACGATTCAGGGCTGAAGAATTTGATGATCGATGATTGGAGATAGTCGATTGGCTGAAAAATGCAGACGGGTAATTGACGATGATGATTGATACTCGATTATTGATATTCGATGGTTGGTTACCTGGCAAAGAAGGTAGCCGGAGCTGTCCTTCATCACCCCGACGTACGGTTTGGACTCCCGGAAGCTGATGTCGTCCGTTCTCATGCAGCCCTCGTAGAGGTAGTTCGGGCTGCCGGGCGACACCACCTTGGGAAGGCGGGAGCGAAAGGAACGGACGGGGAAGGGATCGGGGGGAGGAAGGTAAACTAAAACCACACAAGTACAATATTATGTGCTCCAGCATAGCCCTAAATAAAAGACACAGCAGCCGCACAGCAAAGCAGAACCGTTGGCTCTATTGGTCTACTAGTCTAATAGCACAGTGCGAGGGGGCAAGCCGGAAGAGGAATTTTCCAGGTTCGCCGCGATTATGTACCCGTACTGTGCTTCTCCGTCAGCTTGAAACGAACGTCTGTAGTCCTTCACCAGGCTCACGTTTTTTGTTTGTACTTTGCCATATTTACATGTTTTACCGTGCTTTCGCTTCTCCAGCTATACACGGGTACCATAGCCTACTAGTATTCTTTTTTTACTGACCGTGGCTTACTTTTCAGCCCCGTATTTACCATATTGACATTTACAATGTTACTCTATCAAAACGTACAATACCTCCTGAACTAAACCGTACTTCCCTTCTGAACTTTATTTCTCGCCTGGCACCCGTACAAACATGTTTACCAGGTACTAGCGAAAGGGGTGTACTGGTTGTGCTTGTTATATATTACTAGTCACCTGTGATAGAAACCTCTCCTTGATGCGAGTCTTCGCCCCCGGTCCCCGCTGAGCGTCTACATCGTTCATCTGTCAACCGTGACACGAGACAAGAGGGGGAAACGTCAATACCATACGATAATGGAACAGAAGCAAAACCAAAGCACAGACAAAACCAGACCTAGAACCAAAACCAAAAACCACCGAAAACCAAAACCTATCACTCAATAAGCTAACCAAAACCAAAACAAGAACCCCCCCAAAAACAAACCAAACCAAAAAACAACTGAAAACCAGAACGGAAATCATACCAAAATTAGACAAAAATCGAAAACACCCAAAATCAAAACACACCTACTAAAACCAAACAAAAACCAAACCAAATACCAGGTACCAAAAACGAACCAAACACACCCCGAAACCAAACCTAAAACCAAACCCTAAACCAAACTCTAAACCAAAACCAACACCAAAAACAAAAAAAGGAAATCATGGGTCTCTCTCTCGCCTCCTCGTAGACCGCCACGGTGAGGCCCGCGCCCGTCAGGCCGTCCAGCGTCTGCTGCACGTTCTTGCGCGGACACCCGGCCCTGACCTCCTGGCCCATCTTGTTCAGCCCCGCGTGCTGCATCATCATTACCGCGTCTACGCCGTAAGTCTCGTAGAACTCCCCCACGCGCGTCAGGAGCACCTGCCGTGTGCACGGAGAGGGTTTCCGCGGTGTTGTTGGGCCGAGGGAGGGGGTAGGGGATAGGGGAGCGGATATGTAGGGGACATTGGAAGGGGAAGGGGCAGGGGAGAGCACAAGAGGGAGGGGGGAGGGGGAGGGAAATGATAAGAAGGACGGGAAGGGGGAGGTGAAGGGGAAGGGGGAAGGGGAAGGGGGAGGCGGAGGGGGGGGGAAGGAGGAGGGGAAGGGGAAATGGGAAAGGGGAGTGGAAGGGGGGAAGGTTGAGGGGCAGGGTAAGGAGAATGGGAAGGGGAGAGGGGGCAGGGGAAGGGGAAAGGGAAGGGGAGAGGGGGCAGGGAAGGGGAAGGGTAACGGGAAAGCGAAGGGGGAGATCCGGGCGTAGTAGCGGTCGGGGTGGCAGAGCAACAGGAATAAAAGGGAGTGGGGGGAGGGGAGGGGGGGGGGGGGCAGAAGGGCGGGAAGAAAGGGCGCGGAGGGCGTCGAGGAGGACGGAGACGGCGCCAACAATTAAAATTGCAGCAACACCAAGACCACCATGTAACGCCAACACCAGTCCAACACCCAAGCTCTCGCTTACAAAAACACCGACCACAGAAAGCAATGGTAAATTCCTTTGCTTCAAACCTGCGAGTATCATGCACAAGGCGAACGCACCAGAAACGGTGTGGGTGGTTATAGTATAACGTGGCATAATACCATGCTGGCGGCATAATATCATCCGGCACATACATATTTTTTTATGTGGCATAATGTTATGCGGCACAATATCAGGCGGCAATGCATCATGCGGCGTAAATATAATGTAGGACAGTATTTTGTGGGACGTGCGGGGTATCACATGGTACTGAACGCACCTTGGTCGGGTGAATCTCTTTCTGCTTCAGCACGTACTCCAACAGGGACCCCTTGCCCACCGCCCCGCCCCGCGACGAGCGGTAACCTAGCTTGTTGTCGTTCGACAGCAGCCGCGCCGCCACCTTCCTCGTCTCTGGCTTCGTCAGGCCCATCAGGGGCTCCATCCAGTACGGGTGCAGCCCGGTGCTACCCACACAAACACGCCGATGTGGCGGACGAAAAGGACGAGGAGGAGGACGAGGGGCAGGGCGAGGAGGAGGGGGTGGGGGGGGGCAGAGGAGGGGGGGGAGGAGGGGGTGAACAAGGAAGAGGAGGAGGAGGCACAGTGCATACAGGCAGGGAAGGGCAGGGGGAAGTGGGGGGTGGGGGGCGGGGGACGGGGAGGAGAGGAAAATACGTTCACGGCGGATGTAAGTACGAGGCATCGGACAGATACCGTACTGTTAGGCAACAAGTGGCCTCCGTTGCTCTTTGCCATACGGTACTGTGTGCTGTCGTATAGTTCGGTATGCGGTATGGTACGGTACAGTGCGGTACGGTGCAAGACGTTGCGGTACGGTGCCAATGACCAGGCGCATCGGAAAAGGACACCGCGCTCGTTTCGTCACCCTCTCTTTCAGCTCCGTGAAGGCAGGGCATGAAGGGGGTGCATCGAGGGCACGGTACTCCTGTTTGCACTGATAAATTTCGCCGTTCATGAGCGTGAACCGCGCTTCTCCGCTGGTATGCTATGCGTGGTACTGGGTGGGGGGAGGGAGGGTTCCTGTCCAAAGGGTATTGTTAACTCTCTCGGGATTGAGCACGGGCGGACGAAATCGCAAGCCCGACTGCACAGACGAGACGAAATCGCGTCGAAATTGCGTCGTCGGCTTTGTAAAAGGCCTTTGCAGCTACCCCCGCGCCCACACCGAAAGAAGCCACGTGTTTTCTTTGCCGCAAGCGAGAAAAAAGGCATAAAAGCACAAGGCCCGCACCAGCAAGAACAGCAGCAGCAGCAGCAGCAGCAGCAGCAGCGGCAGCAGCAGCAGTAGCAGCAGCAGCAGCAGCAGTAGCAGTAGTAATACCAAACAACAACCCCCACAGCAACATTGACATCGACAAAACCATCACTAACAGCAAACAACACCAACAACATCATCAACATAATCGACAACAACTATCACACAAACATAAAAAAAACACCAGCACCAACAATTATAACAACATCAACCAACACCAACACCACCGACAACACCAACACCAACAACAACACCAACACCAACACCACCGACAACACCAACACCGCCACCACCAACAGCAGTCCGTGTCAACAGGCAGGGCGAGACGGACCAGGAGACGGACACGGCAAACAACGTACCGAGGTGTCAATAGACGATCCGGCGCATCATGCCAAACCGCGCCGCACCACACCAAACCACACCTAACCCCGCCAAACCATGCCATATCATGCCAAGCCAACACCACACAAAAACCACGCCATACCTGACATCCACCACGCCCTTGAGCCTCTCCTCGTAAAACTCGTCCCCGGCCTCGTCCCTCTCCCACCCCCCAACCCCGGGCAGCCCCTCCCTGAGCCACGCCTCCTTCTCCTCGCCGAAAACCCCGCCCTCGCCCACGCCCTCGCCCTCGCCCACGCCCTTGCCCACGCCTACGCCTCCACCCTCGCCCACGTCCTCGCCCCCGCCCCCGCTCCCCGCATCTGCAGACCTCGTTAACTCCCAATCCCAATCCCCAATAGCGGCCATCTCGGCCGATGCAGGTACCGCTTCCTCCTCGCCCGACGCCCCCCGACCCGGCACAGCGGCAGCGAAACCAGCGATAGCACCAATGTTGGAGGCTGCGGTAGCGGCGGCGGCGGCAGCGGTAGCGGCGGCTGGGGTGGTGGTGGCGGCGGCGGCGGCGGCGGCGGAGGAGGAGGAGGAGGAGGAGGAGGAGGCAGGGCTCTTGCCACGCCCGACTGACGGCGGCCGGGACGGACGTCCTGGCTCCACCTCGCCCCCTACCGAAGCTATCGCCGCCGATGCTGCGGTCGCCGTCGACACCGCTGACCCTACTGCGGGCGGCGCGGCGGTCAAGGTAGGCGGGGGCAGCACCGGAGACTCGTCGGTATGGACCGGGACCGTCGACTTCTCCGACGCGGTCGGCGCCGTGGTATCAGCAGCAGCAGCAGCAGCAGCAGCGGGAGCAGCGGGAGCAGACCTGCTCGCCGGTGGTCCGTCCAGAACTCCCTGCGCCGCCAGAACCCCTTCCCCTTCCCGCTGTTCTTGCGATGCTCCTCTTGCAGCGTTAGAAATGTCACTGCCGCTACCACCACTAGTGCCGTCGCCACTACCGCTGCTGATGTCGGCGCGGGCGACGGCGCCATTAACGGCGGCGGTGGCGCCGCTACTGTCGCCTCTGCTGCCGTCGATGCGAGACACAGCCGCGGCAGATTCCGACTCGCCCACCCACGCCGAGTCGAGCTCGGCGTCCCAGACGGACGGCCCTGAGCTCTCCGGAATCTCCTCGAGGTCCCGAAAGTCAAGCTCTGCCGGGTACTCGTGGTCGCCGGAAGGGTCCGCCGGGTCAGCGGCAAAAACGCCGCCTTCCACTGCAACGCCCATGTCTGGTGGCCCCTTCACCTCGGTCGCGCGCACCTGTTCCTGTCCTGTCGCCGACGATGGTGCTACCGGTCGTACCGGTTCCGGGTCGGGGTCGAGCGGCGGCTCGGCGGAGATGGCGTGGGGAGTACTGCCACTTCCAACGTCGGGGCTGGGATTGGAGCTGGGATTGAGAATTTTCCCGTCCTTCTCTAATGTCGGCCTCGGGTTTGGGCTGTCCGTCTTGTCGGAATCGGCCGGCCGTGCTCCTTCGGCGAGGCGGCCCGCGCCGGCCGCTGTTGGAGCAGGCAGTCCTGCCACTGCGGCGCTTTCGTCAGCCTCAGCTGTTGCTGCTACTGTTGCTTTTTCTGCTGCTGTTGCGTTTTTTGCTGCTGTTGCCTCTTCTGCTGCTGCTGCTCCTGCTTTTTCTGCCTCTATGGCTTCTGCTGATGTTTTTGCTGCTACTTGTGCTTCTTGCGCTGCTGCTGGTCCTGCTGCTGATTCCGCTCCTGCTTTCGATGCTGCTGCTACTGCTGTTTCTGTTGCTCCTTCTGCTGCGGCTTCTGCTACTGCTACTTTTGCTCCTGTTGCGCCTTTTGCTGCTGCCGCTTCTGGTTTTGCTGGTACTTCTGCTCCTGCTAGCACTGCTGGCAGCACTGCTGCTGATGCTGGCGCGTCGGTCGGGAGCGTGTTCAACTTTGCCGCGGAGCCATGCAGCGCTCGCGCAGCCTTGTTGTACGCCCGGGCAGCATCCAACTCACACCTGGCAAGATGGACGAACCAAGCAACAAAAACCGACGGCAATCAAATGAATTCAAAAACACATGTTCCATGTTCATGTGAGTGATCGTACAGAGTAGTGAGTCGTGGCGTCGATACATATTTATACATGGGACACTGCTGTATCGCCCTGCGACACCTGCTGTTGATGGCCTATATTTCCCTGCTGAACTCGTATTCCGTACTGCTACGTACTTACTGTTTGCTGCAGCCTCTCGGGCTTCTAGAGAGGAAAGTTGACCATCACAATTGACGATTGCAGCAAACGGCGACTATGTGATTGATTGGAGGATGATACATACAAATTGGTGTCCGAATTACGACGCAAGGAGTCGTCGTACGGCACGGACGCGACATGATCCTACGCGTACTGCCTGGCGCTCATGCTGCTCGTAGACGGTCGGTGACACGAAATTTAGAAATTTATCGTTGTCTTGGTCGCTATCTTGGGGTCCCGAAGGGGTTAACTTGTTACCACAGGTATGTACTCGTACCCATGAGGAGCACACATGGACCGAGCATGAACGCGTACCGCTGCTGCAGCAGCTGCTGCTGTTGCCTATTTACAGCAGTCTACAGAGCGTAGTACGAGTTGACTATTAATACGAGGAGTAAAGATCGCAGCAGTCCGGATCAAGCTCGCGAGCTCCTCAAACAAAGCGAAGAATTCCCGAGCCATCAGTCTCACTCGAAGGTTCCCAGCTGCCGCAGCCCTCCCTTGGACACGATGCGAGCCTTCCACTTGCCCTTCGGCCCGCCCCGGACACCTCGGTAGCTCGAGGGGATGTACCGCGACGAGGCTCGTTGCTTTGCCACGACTTCCGCCGCAGCGGCAGCCGCAGCCGCTGTCTCCGCCGCCTGCCCTTCCGCATTAGTCTCTGTACCGGACACGGCTACACCCAACGAAGAAGACCTTCTCCTGCCCTGAGACGAAGACGGTGGTGGCGTCTGCGACGTCGAGAACAGCGCCTGCTGCTGCTGCCTCAAGACCAAGCGGGTTGGTCGGGGTTGCTGCAGCGCCGACGCCGGTGTTCCTGGCCGTACTCGTACTGCAACGAGTCTGGTTCGCGAGAGGTCGACAATATTTCGTCGACCCGTTTGCAAGAGGAGCGCCCTCTGGACGCCATTCACGACTGGCATGGCCACAGCAAATGCCGTCGCTAGGAGAGGGCACGATGCATGCAGGCAGCAGACGGCGAGAAGGGTCCACCTCATGTGTACATTGCCTTGAAGAGTGAAGTATAGAGCTCACAAGCCCAGCGGCGGCTTCATGACACCCCACACATTCAAATTTACCCCGCTTCTCCCCGCCTTGGTCAGGCCTTCCTGGCATTGTGGAAATGGATCTTTTTTACCGGTAAAAAAACTACCAAGAACGTGAAAAACGTTTTTTGGACTTGCGACCTGCCGGACTGTCCAACATTGCGACACGTAACCTGGTACGACTTAGGGACGGGTTGGGACCGCGCACGCCCCTATTTATCAGGTGGCCTGACCTTGGTGCCGTGCGTTGAGGCTAATCGCGTACATGTCGACTCTCCCAGAGAACCTCGAATCCTCGAATCTAAAAAATCCGATGGACACTTGGCACAAAAAAAGGTAAACCTCCTCCCGACCCCTACGTATGTATGTACAAACTTTCACGGAGCTTCGGTTCTCCGTGTTGCGTCCACACCCTGCTGGCACACCATGTCGACCATTGCTCCGATGCTGGGGAGTGCGGATTCGTCCCCTGCCGCGAGCCAGCACGGCATGGCTCTCGACACGGCTGCCCATGATGTGGAAGGCGGTGGTGGTAGTGGTGTTGCCACGCCCAACGGTGGAGGAGGAGGTGGTATCGACAACATTATGCTGGGGTTCCAGAACCTGAGTATGTCCTCTGTGGATCCGCCGAAGCACATCGTGGCCAACGTCTCGGGTTTCGTGGTCAGAGGTGAAATGATTGTGCCAAATGAATGAAAACTGTTACGCCTTGGCCGGCTTTGCCGCTTGGCTTGGGGGGTTAGTGTAAGGTTGTGACGTCAAATCCTCGAGCAGCGTAAAAAACTGAAGCGTGCCGTTGGAAGCATCGCAGGGAAGGCTGCGTCTAAACAGCAGCAGTATGTACGTTCGCTCGTGTACTTGTACACTACCTGGTAGTACAGGATAGTACAGTATACTGTAGTATAGGTACAGCCAGTAGGCGGGAGTGCGTTGATACGATGTATGTTTGTTTTTCGCGAAATACCGAGAGTTTATACCGGGCAGTTGCGTACCCAGGTCAGGTGCGCTTTGGTATGCAAGGCTCAAGGCCGAGCGCAGATATACGTATCATACACAGCAGCAGCTCGAGTAGTTGTGATAGTATTCAACACTGCTACTCTGTAGTTTTACATAATCTCCGTTGCCTCTCGGATAAAATCTTATTTTCCGAATCTTGCCTTGTACCAGGCACGTACTCGTACTGTACCACCACGGGTAAACTAATAATATCACAGCAAGCTTGCTGTTTTGCTTGTAATGCACATGACTTGAGTGATGTTGCACCGGAGGGAAACAAATACCGCAGTACGTATACGTACGTACGTACGTGTATGTGATGTTCAGTAGGCAAACCTGGCAAGGGATATTCTGGTATCCCATACCCTTAACCTCACAATACAAGAGCAACACTACTACAGTAGTAGTGGTCACCTGCTGATGATGGTGAATTTCTAAGGTGCGTAGCCACTTGCGCACTCTGGTTGGCTACGCGCACGAATTCGTATGGCAGGGTATAATATTATAAGAGGCTCAGGGATACATTGAAGACAAAAAAAACTAAAAGATAATACCCTGGTCAAGGGAGCACAAAAAAAAAGTTATCGACACCACACACCCCCCCCCCTATATTGGAGGGAAGAAACCGGACCGTTGTGATCCCAGAAATCAATAAGTCAAGTTTTTTTTATTTACCCCCCGACCAGCGAAAAAAAAATAGGGGGGTCTCTAAAACCAAGTTAAAAAGGGAACAAAAATCGAAAAAAAATGTTTTTTGCTCATTTCGTCCTGTGATCACAGCGATCCGGTTTGATTTTCATTCTGACCTTCCTACGTGTGTGGTGTCATTTTTTTTTTGTTTTTGTGCGCCCTTGCCCTGGTACGACGAAACTTGTGGAAACTAATAATACTATACCAGGTACTGCTGTACACCAGGTACCGTACTATTAATACTAATAGCATGAAGGTACGTATAATATGGGTGGGTGAAATTAATACCTGGTAATTCAGAATTGATTACTTGAGCTACGTACTACGTACTGCTGTACGACGTAGTGTTGATTATTAATCATTAGTTAAGCTTGCCAATATAGGAAAACGATACGTACGAGTACGTTAACAGAGGCATCCCACTACACTCAGACTTGCCATATTATTCGCCGCCGTATTGAGCAAAATATCCTACGCACGGATGGATGTGTACGTTGAGGTTTGTTAGCAGGCCCACTCGGCAATGTTCCCCTGGAGGATCTCGAACAACACTTCATCACCGTGGTCAAAGTGTAGCCGAGGGTTGGCTACTGCCCATGCCAAGCTGTTTAACCCACGTGCCCGGCCTCCTCAATCACGCATAGGGAACAGACCACAATCAATCCGAGACTCCGATTTGTTGTCTGTTCTGCCGATGCTTTCCCAAGGAGTGTGATTTAAGAGACCGAGTAACGTGGGTAAGCACCTTGGCATGGGAGTAGCCCACACTCGGCTGCGCTTCGACCACAGTTACGAAAAGTTGTTCGAGATCCTCAAGGGGAACCTCCAAGCACAATCAATAGAACCTCATCGAGTGGGTCCGCTACTCCCCTCGGTGTAATGTTAAGCCTTATCATATACAGCAGTGCTCCTTGTCGGAATGGAAGAGCACTCACGAATAGACGAAAAGTGTTATCCCCGCAGTGCATCATCAACTCGCACCAATTTCGGCCGAGACAAAAAATGAAAACGCAACCGGAACTAGCGTCGGTGTAGGAGTGTAAACAACAATGTGGCTCAGAGAGTAGATAGTACCAGGTACCAGGTTATCAATTAAGTCAGCAGAGCTACGAGTAAGAGGGAAGCGCCAGCGTTACTCCTGTTTTCTGTCGGCCGGGGTGGGTAGGCGCCCAAAAAAAATGACTTGTTTAGACTGACCGTCTGCCCGTGTTGCACACAAGTATAGCACCCTCGCCGCACGTAATTCAAAATATTGAGGCGCTCCGATCCCTGTTGTGCATGTTCAAGGTGGCATAACCGCGGTGCTCGGCCCTTCGAGCGGAGGAAAGTCCGTCTTGATGAAGGTACTCACCGGCCGACTGCCAACGGTGCAGTGTACGGGAGAGGTGAGTGCGCCGAGACACTGATGTTGGTGCATTCTGCGAGCAACCAAAGAGTCCGTTCGATATTTTGCGGCGAGATACGTATCATTTGTCCTCTGGTTGGGGTTGGACTCCGAGCCTTTGCTACGCATACGTAGTGAAGAGCAGATCTCNAGGCATGCCAAGTCGGTTTGTGCCAAGCGTCGACGTGCCGTGCGGCCATGTCAGCCGGCGAGGCTCGGCAAGAACAGCTTGCTGCTGCTGCTGCATGCTTCTGCTTCTGCTGCTGCATGCTTCTGCTGCTGCTGCTGCGCGCACTGCTCCTGCAAGTGCTGCTGCTGCTGCTGCAAATAATGCCGGGGTTTATTTTCCACTCGTGATAATAATCCAATTTTTCAGCGGGGGTGGAAGAGAAGGTCTTCAGCTATGACTATTTTTCCGACGGAAAGGAAATCCTTAGTATCATATGAACAATATTTACAGTACGTACGTAGGCACAGACAGTCTACTTTATTGATACATGCTCATCCACGGTGGTGATGCAGCGACCCAAACAAAAAAAATCAAAAGGTGAAAACCTCCCCGAGAAAAAAACGCACCCTCACCCACAACACGACGGTGACCCCCCCCCAACCGCCTCCTCGGGCATCAAGAACCACGACGAAGGGTCGCGCGCATCGCTACGACCGAATCAAAACTCTTAAGTCGGTCCAAACACCATCACTACTAGCAGTCCTCCCCGTGCTCCGTCTCGAAAGGGATGCGTGGTCAATGGTCAAATGACTAAGGCAAGCAACAGATGAGTACGCCCCCCTCCCCCCCCCTAGTTCCATGATTTCGGTCGCGCCTGTTGACCGCCCCTTGCTGGCCCACCCAGTCTTTCGAGAAGCGATTACAGCGAAACTCGACTCGTGTCATGTTGGTATTAAGAATAGAAGGATTTCTTGAGTGAAGATAAGGTTGGAGTGTCGAGCCTCATTCGGGTGACAACGAGAAGCGGTATGCGATGCGCCACGAGGACCCCTAACATGCACATACATCTTGCTGTGATGTGCTCCGAGCTTAGTAGGTCAGGTGGGGGCATGCGATGTTACAGCCACAACTACTTTGATCATATGCGGCTCCGTCGAACTCGATTCGCGTCTTCCATGAACTGTGAGGCGTAGTGCACACGTCCACGACCGATAAGGTTGGACTACTAAGAGCTGCAGGCGTTACAGCGAAATCGGCTTAGGCCTGAGTCCGGTTGTCGAGTGAGCAGTTTAACAGAGTAAGTGGATAAAATACTGTACCTACCGAGGTACATGTTTCGAAGGACCTATACGTATGGACGTGGTGTTGTATTAGGCCGGCTGCCACCGTGGCCACAAGCTTATAGAGGCACGTCACGGACGTTTCCAGGCACCCTATGGTTTGTTCCGTTCGGTAAAATGCAGTCTCTTCTCTCAGAACCGTGCATCCATGTGGCTTTTTCTGATGCTGTAAGTCCGTGCTTGTACTCCCCGTACGCAATCGCTGTACCCCAGAGTTCATGAACACGGCGGTTCCAACCGTTCTCACCCTTACGAGGTACTCGTACATAAGAAGGGTTAGTTTTTTTTATCTTCGAGTGCCAAACGTGTTGTTTTTCGACCGCCGCGCGATTGGCTTGTCTTATCTTGTCTTTGCCCTCGTGAAAAGGTGACCTCACCGTTCGAGAAACGCTCGAGATTACAGCAAGGCTGAGGAATACGGGATCACTCAAGGACGCCATTGCAGGCTGCGAAGAGGTGATCAACGTATGTGGCAGAGCCGCGGGTTGTCGCAGGCTGTGTCGCGGGTGTTGTGTCAGAGGGTAAACATGCTCCACGTGACCGACACAACTATAGTCTACGGATACCGAAGGGTAGCAGCCTCCGCCGGCACTGAGTACCATGACCGAACCGCATCGCTCAGGCTCACTACTACCCTCAATCACCCGCCCCGATTGCGTCTATTAAAAGCAACAGATGAAATATATATCGACAATACCATGCTTGAGTGCATATATATATGTATGACTTCGTGGGTCACCTTAGCTGAATCGACGCAAAACTCGATGCCAAGCCTCTGTTATTTTTACGCCAAGATTGCGGGGATGCTCGTATTGATATCCTAACCGACACAACATACTGCAATAATGTCAAATCAAGGCTTAAGCTATCCTGGGTACCAGAAACAAACAAACGCCTCCCGAGTGGGTCACATTTCTACATGCATATCGTTCGAAGTTGTCGTTTCCATTTGACGGAAGAAACGAAACTGCTTACTGCTGTACGTTGGTACAGGTGATCCAGGGGTTCGGGTTAGGCAAGGTCAGCGAGAATGTGGTGGGCACAGTATTGAAGCGGGGGCTGTCCGGTGGCGAGAAAAGGAGGACGACCGTCGGACAGGAGATGGTGGTGAAACAGTCTCTGGCTTTTCTGGACGAGCCCACGAGCGGCCTGGATGGGACAGCGGCTTACGATGTCATCAAGGTGAAACGGATTAATGTTTCGACAAAAAAGTAATGGGGCGTGTTTTTTTGTTGTGGCGCCCGCCCCGTCTGCTGCGGAGCAAAATTATTTTCAGTTTTGAGCGTTAGAGCTCTTATCTCTATGTATGAAGAGCTTTGTTTTCCGCGTGTCTACGGCTTTATGGGTCTCGGCCGTATCCTCGAGACGACCGCGCGTCAACTTGCGGACCGCTGACTTTCTCACGCTGTACCCATTCCACGCCAATGCTCTCGCCGCATCCCAAATGTCCGCGCTGTGTAGACGATCAAGGACTTTACAAGCCGAAGCAAAGGGGAGTTCTCGGTCATGCTGAGCATTCATCAGCCCAACGGACGCATCCTGGAGCTTTTCGACCACATCCTCCTGCTCGGAAGGTGATGGTCGCGCCGCCTTCTTATCATATATAGCGTTGTTGATTCTCAAAAGTTCCATGTCACTGGGGGGGTTTTCGTCGAGTACGAAATACCCTGTGATGATGATAATGATGGTGATGAGGATGGTGATGATGATGATGATGACGATGATGATGGTGATGGTGATGGTGATGGTGATGATAATGATGATAATGATGATGATGATGATGATGATGTTGATGACGACGGTGATGATGATGCTGATGGTGATGATGATGATGATGATGAGGATGATGATGATGATCGTGATGATGATGATGATGATGATGATGATGATGGTGATCGTGATCATGATAATGATGATGATGATAATGACGATGAGGAGGATGATGGTGCTGACGATGCTGCTGCTGATGATGATCGTGATGATGATGGTGATGGTGATGATGATGATAATGACGATAATAACAACGATGACGATGATTATAAGGATACTGATGATGATAATAACGATCTCACATTATTTATACCCCATTTCTCTTAAATCCAGCCCGTATATAGTCACGAAACAGGCTAAAAACAAAAACAAAAACAAAAACGCGTCTCGATGGAAGAGACGAAACACATACTAC
The DNA here is from genome assembly GCA_008828725.1 of Saccharina japonica. Lineage (NCBI taxonomy): Eukaryota > Phaeophyceae > Laminariales > Laminariaceae > Saccharina > Saccharina japonica. The sequence continues at coordinate 37,400 of MEHQ01002722.1, read as the reverse complement.
AAGATGATGATGATGATGATGATGATGATAATAACGATCTCACATTATTAATACCCCGTTTCCCTGAACTCCAGCCCGTATATAGCCACGAAACAGGCTACAAAACAAAAACAAAAACTAGTCTCGATGGAAGAGACAAAACACATGTACAACGCAACAGCGTTTGTTAGCAACCGTCCCTGTGGGAAGGGTTTGGCGATACCTCCACCACCTTTTGGCGATATACAAGTCACGATCGGCTTCCCCGGTCGCCTGAATGATCTCTCGCCGAAGGTATTTACCGACTTACTATAGTACGTAAAAAAACGTTTCCGTGTATTTCTAGATATGGACCCCAGGTTTTGTACAGCGATGTGTCGTACTCAACGAAGTGTTTACAGTAGATACGATGGTGCTGAACATGCTCGGTACAATACGCTGTCCGTCAGTCCGTCGGGAGCACGAACTCTTTCTCTTCGAGATTATCGAGAACACGAGAGGGATGGCATGATTCCAGGTGTTGCTGGGCCATGTGTACCCGCCCCGGGTATGCACCTTCCCTAAACGTATCAAGCTCAGCACGCAGTCGAGGCCTCTTCGTCGATTATTCCAAATGCCAAGCGTCGTGTCGTAAGGCCGCCTCAACACTACACTCGCTGTAGACCGCATTCTGCACCATGCACGCCTCTCGTCCGTTCGGTAACCGGCGCAATACGGCGACCCACGATACCCAGTCCGTGTGAAAACTTAGAACATCTTCCCGAATACAAAACAACGCGACAACTGAAAAAGGCGTGATATTCCGGGCGTCCTGGTTGACTTAATCAAGCCTGGCTGATTGATTGGTTCGTTCGGTCTATCCAACCACGTGGTGTGCCCCGCGCCGCTTTCTACTTCTCTTCTGCTTTTCTGTGGCCGCCACAGGGGAGGGTCCTTGTTTTTCGGTACCGTGCCAGAGGCCATACGGCACTTCACCGAAATCGGCCACACGCCACCCCCGGGCCAGGTCCCGACGGATTTCTTCTTGCAGGCGAGTAGCTCGCATTTAGCTAACTCTCTCTTGATGTGTCAGGATGTTGACTGTTGCTCTGCCGTCCGTTCGGTCAACAGATGGGCCGGTCAATTGAATCAATTGATAGCCCAATCGACGACGGAGGGGCGGGGAGGCGGGATATTTGTTTGTTTGGAGTCCGGAAAAAAAAAAGGCAATTGGGAAGAGGGAGAACACGTGTTTTTGTTTTAGCTACGTAGGAAAAGAGGGCGACAGAGTGCCGGGGAGGGGGGACGGGATCGTACTCATATCATTCATGGCCGCAGTCGGGAGACACTTGAATGTTTTGGAGCCAGGAAAAAAAACGTTATTCGCGGATGTCCGTCCGCCTTGCACGCATTCAGCAGATGGAATCCTCGATGGCAGCCCCGCACATGCGCGCGCGTACGTTGTCGTTTTTGGCCGGGGGTGCATATATACAACGTTCATTTTCTTGACACCGACCTTCCACCGACCTTATCCCTCCAAAACAAACGTTACAGGTGACGGACGATTCGTTCTCCCTAACGACAGTAGGCGAGACCAACTTCACGCAAGTCTACGCCACCTCCGACATCTGCACCAACACTGCTCAGGTAAGACTTTCGGCTGAAAACGCGCGCCCCCCCCCCCCCCCCCCCTCGTTTCTGTGTCGCCCGTTTCGAGGCCTGACAAGCTACAAGCAGCACCCGTTCCCGTCGTTTACGGGGTTTTTCCTTCGCAAATAATGATTATGATGATTATGATTAGGATGATGATGATAATGATGATGATGATATCACATCAGCTCATTTCCCTGAAATCTCGCCCGTGGTCACTAAACACGCTAAACAATAAAAGCGTATCGATAGAAGAAAACAAACCCGTACCTGGTACTGGTGAAAAAAACAAGAAGTGGTGCGGGCTGGCGTCCAAATCAATCGCTAATTTTCCTCCGTCGTGTGTTCGATACAGCTTGCTTTCATGACGGTGGTTGGTTAGAGCTGACACCGGCCGAGAGGTATGCTTTTCATATGAAGGCTTAAGCTGTCGGGTCAGCGCGAAAACAGCGATGGGTGGGCCTTTTCAAAAGACATCGCCGATGCTTTGTTTGCATGATACGACGAAGTATGTTCTGCGCTGATCGTAAACTACATACGATTACCCGACTTTCTTTTTCACCACCCACGAGAAACGCTCGCCCAACCAACCGGTACTGCTATAGTTTCATGCCGGGAGTTTTCCACACCCACCCAAAGGACCACCGCGACCAATTTTCCTGCATGCTTTTGTTCTTGCACACACGCACGCACGCACACACATACACGTCGTTTATGCGCGTCAGCCCGGCACCTCGTACCTCCTCTGCCTGCACTCTAAAACTGTCGACCCCCCCCCCCCCTACCCCTACCCCTACCCCTACC
>MEHQ01002722.1:31591-34350 GCA_008828725.1 Saccharina japonica | reverse complement strand
CACCCCCTTCCGCTCAATCGATCTCTGGGCAAATACATTTTTATGCGAGTGTTGATTGAGGATACGAGGGAGGGGCTCGCATACAACAAACAGCCCGCACGTCGCCTCTTTTAGACACGATACGACTCGACGCGGCACGGTATGGCCTCCCCCCTTCACTTTACTCTCCCGCGTTTTAATCGTAAAAACAAATGTGTGCGTGTGTGCGCGCGCGCGCGGCAGAGGTTGGAAATTACGAAAGCCATGATGCTGGAGAAAACGGCGAACGGGATGAAGATTCCTACCTTCGAGCGTCCGGGGTTCACCAGGCAGCTGACTACGCTTCTGTGGCGTGACGCCATGGTTGCTATTCGGGACCCTACCCTCTACTACCTCCAGGTGTGCGTCTGACATGTATGCCTGCTAAAAAAAAATGTGCGTAGTGAATATATGTCCTTCGTATACAGACATCTACTACGATAGAGGTGCGGTGACTTGAGGAGCCTCTATACCTGCAGTAGCCTGCACACCGATTCGGGGGGAAACGAGAAGAGCTACCCGATCAACAATACCATGACCTACACTAAGGGCCCATATTAACGAGTATAAAATAAATTCAATTTGGGAAAAAAAAAATCAAATTCGCTTTTCATTGGTCAACACACGCACCAGCACCCCCGAAGATCCTAATATTTGGTGCTGGTGCGCGTGTTGACCAATGAAAAGCGGATTTGATTTCGTTTTGTTTTTTCCAAATTGATTTTTTTCTTTCTTCGTTAAAACGGGCCCTAACGGTACAACGAAATGTATTGCATCACAAAAATGATCAAATTCCGACGATTCGGGGCTAAGGAAGAGCACTCCCGTATTTCAGAAAACGCTTTCGACCAAAAAGTGCTCGTAGCTCTATCGTAGCAGTCGTCTACATGGCATGCCGTTTGGCGAAGATTGTGTCCTACGTAGTTTATCGGGGTTAGAAAAAAAACAAAAGGCCTGAAGCGCGACCACGATAAATTTAACGGCACCAGTCGTTTTGTTATGTACCTGGAAAAAATTGAAGGCGCAAAACAAAGTTCGAGAGGTAGATACACACGCTTCCCAGAGGTCTAAACAATTGCTGAAGGCAGACCGCGATAAACCACGTACGAGAGTACATGCTACCGTAAAATTGTAGCGCTCTGACCGGAAAATATATCGATTGGGCTCTGGTTTAAACATCAAACGGATTTACTGTTTCCAGCCAGAGTTATACGCTCGAAACAAACGTCATTGGGGGAACCGAGGGATGAACGCCCCTTGCGATTAGCGGAGGCTAGGTAAGGACCCACCCGAAACACCACGAAGTGGGCAGTGCACACCCCATTCACAGCATGAGCGTTTCTCTGGTAAATTGGGCCGTGAAACCGCTCCTTCTGTGCGCGCGCAAACCTCAACCGAGACAAAGTTCTTGACTCGTCTTATCCTTCATGACAATCAGTATGCTCTTTCTCTCTCTCCCGGTCATTGCCATCGTTCTATGCTATATATCGCTTCCTCCTTCACCCCGATCCTTTCCCTCTCTCTCTCTCTCTGCCGTTGCCATTTTTTATTTTTTATTTGTTTTTTTCCATCCCATTTATTATCTTCGCCTTTCTATTATTTCTCCCTCTTTAGGGCCCATATTAACGAGTATAAAATAAATTCAATTTGGAAAAAATAAATTTCAAATTCGCTCTTCATTGGTCAACACACGCACCAGCACCAAATATTATGCCCCAAGATCCTAATCTTTGGTGCTGATGCGTGTGTTGACCAATGAAAAGCGGATTTTAATATATTTTTTTCCGAATTGATTTTTTTTCTTCTTCGTTAAAACGGGCCCTTATAGTCGTAACTCAGATCCGGGGTCGCTAAGTAGGCTCTTCTCCCCCCTCCCCCATTACGGTTCTTGCCTTGCATTTTTATCGCGAGAAGATTCTAGCACTTTCTTCCCTCGTCAACTCTCGTCGGATTGTGCTATGCATATCCCTGAATCTTGTTCCTCCTCCTCCCTCTCCTCCTCCTCCTCCTCCTCCTCCTCCTCCTCCTTCCCCCTCTTCCTCCTGAAGTTGGTGCTGCATCTCCTCTACGGCTTCTTTATAGGGGCAACCTTTTGGAACACTCCGATGAACCTCGACGACCAAGGAGGGCAGCTGACGTCGTCGTGCATCTGGTTCATCATGCTTCAGGCGTACATACACGTCTTCAAGGTGCATACTGTACTGATAGAGAGAAAACGGACGGGGAGGGGGTTGGTTGCGTTGGATGATTTGTTGTGATATACCCTTAGTTTTAACTGTTCGATCGACCCTATATGATACGCTCGATGTCCGGTAACACACAACACGGGATGGACGGCTGTAAATACGATGGTAAACGAGCGTTGATCTATGAAACAAGGGGGATCTATGTACAGCAAGACAAGAGAACGTTGATCTTCGGAACAAGACAAGGGCGTTGATCTGTTGAAATAAGACAAGGGCGTTGATCTATGCAACAAGACAATAATATTGATCTACGAAACAACGGACAGAGCGTTTGATCTAAGAAACAAGGAAAAAAAAAAACACGCTTATCTTGGAAACAAGACGAGAACGTCGATCTATAAAACAAGACGAGAAGGTTGAGACGAGAACGTCGATCTATAAAACAAGACGAGAACGAGAACGTCGATCTATAAAACAAGACGAGAAGGTTGATCTCTGAAACACGAGAAAACACCCGTGATGTTTTTGTTTGCTCACGATACCACGACGGTAGAC
>MEHQ01002722.1:21591-29091 GCA_008828725.1 Saccharina japonica | reverse complement strand
ACAAATAGGTATATACGTATATAAGGTCCTCAACTATAAATAAATCGGTCGAGGGTGTTTGAAACAAGAATCGCGTACGTATGGATTCGCTCTTCTCGTGGTGTGGTATCCAAGGCGTTTCACAGCGTTATCAGCGTTATCAGCGTGGTGGAATATGTACATATATTGACATCCCGGGCGTGGCTTGTCTGCTTCAGGATTTGTTTTTTTTGTGGGCACTCTACCAAACGCCACTTTTGGATGGAGAGCACGATCGATGCTAGTCCTTGTTGGACTTTTTTTCTGTGGATATCAAAAGCTGATTTATAAAGGTACAATACACTACCCGCGATGCACTCACTCCTGGATTCACTTGCAAACATACATTTTTTTTGTTTTTCATTTTTTTTTTTCCATCCCATTTATTATCTTCGCCCTTCCTTTCTCTCTTCTCCCTAAGTAGTCGTACCTCAGATCCGGGGTCACAAAATAGGCTCTTCTCCCTCCTCCCCCACTACGGTTCTTGCCTTGCATTTTTATCGCGAGAAGAGTTCATCCTTTTCTTCCCTCGTCGACTCGCAACAATGTCCGCTGTAAAAAAACAAAACAAAAAAAAGCCTTATTGTTTTTCCTCGCGCATTATTCGGGCAACATTAACAGGCAGGCTGTGAAGCCTGACCAGAGATATCAAAGTCGTACATACGTACGTACGTACGTACGTTAGTGTCTGGTTATCTACTACTGCAAGCTCTAGACGAGCATACAAAAAAACACTAGCAAGTATATACATAGCCATCGATCGCCCACTGGGCACCCTTGCTTGCGTGGGATTCTTCCTTCGGCGCTCCCTATAATTGCATTTGATTTTTGTTTGCGTTTCGGCGTCGCCCTTCGGCAGGAACGACACGAGCATCGCGATCGTGGTCTCCCAGGGGTGCCTGGTTACCCTGACAGTCTTCGCCGGGGGGCTGTTCCGACCCTTCGATGAGGCGAGTAAAGAGACGGAATAATGGTGATTGATGGTGATGATGATCCACTCAGCCACCTCGTTTTGGTTGGTTCTTTTCTTTTTTGGTGTTTGAGTTGGGCAGGCCTATTACTGCTGTTCGTAGCGTTCAACTTCTGGTATACTTCGAAGTATATATATACTGCTTGTACACGAGAAAAAATACTTTGCGCTGAGCTTCAGTTTACTTTAGTTTGTTCAGCGACGCTAATTTTGATGCTTGACACTGCTGCCTGATGTGTACCTCGTGGTAAAAACATCAGCAGTACACCTCTCTACTGATGTATCAACAGAACGAGCGAGACCTTTCCGACCTCTGGATGCGTACGATGAGAAGGGTGTCGTTCGTTTGTCTTCTCCTTCTGCACATATAGCCCCCCCATCTCGATATCGTTTATGTTAGAGGGGGGGATGAGGAAAATAGACGAATTTGACATGGAGACGTTTGGTACACTAGATAGATAGTAGCGAGAAAACGATCGCTGTCGTCGTAGGAGATAGATGGTGCCCACAGACGGCAAGAGAGGAAGGGGATACGATAAGCAAAACAATTTTATGTAATACTGGGGGGGGGAAATGCAATGAGCGCTTAAAAGTTAGAAATGTCTCTCTATTAGGAGTAGGGACGGAGCTCCGTCCCGAAATGGATGCGAGGGTCTATGGTCATACGACTAAGGCAAGCAGCAAATGAGTACGTCCCCCCTCCCCCCCCCTTCCCCCCCATCTCGTTTGCAAGTAGCCTCACCCATGCCTTGTTGCCCATCGTCATCAAATCGTCATCACCACCAACAAACCCTCGCATTACCCTGGCATGCACTGCTCGGGCTCGCATTCCTTACCCTTCGCTCGAACGGGCGCAGATCCCAAGCTACTGGAAATGGGTGCAAGCGCTGTCCCTGTTCACCCACAGCTCCAAGGCCTTTCTCTTGGCCGTGTTCGAGGTGAGAAATACAACTTATCACAGCTGCAGATGCTTGCGCGCCCCGCCACAGGGAGGATGGATGTGGCACGGTCCACGGGCTGCAGACAGCGCAATCGAGAGGATGTTCGGGATATCTGAGTTGTGGTTAGCTTGAGCTCTGCGACCTACCGCGGAGACCTCGGCGTGGAGACCTCGCCGGAACCTAACCTATATACAAGCCCACCGAGTTCACGTAGTAGTGTTCCCCATCCGCGCTGTATGGTAGGCCAAGTGCTTGCTTGCCCAGCATCACCTTGATATCGTCTGAGAACTGGAAAGTTCTACGGGCTCGAGGTAGCCTCGCACCGAGGACCCCGGTATATATGTGGTTTGACTGCCTTGACACGCCCGCACACGGCTAGCTGCTGCCCTGGACTAACCGTACACAATGCACGTTAACAACGGAATGTTTGCCATTTGAAGAACGGCCACAGACTCCGGCACGTTAACAACGGAATGTTTGCTCGCCCTTGACGGGTGAGAAGGCCGGTAACTGCTGTAAATGCTGCAGTGATTCCCCGACAAACCCATGTCAGCCCAGGCCCCGACCCGACCCGACCCGACCCGACCCGACCCGACCCTACCGACGTACCCGACCCGATCCCTGACCTGCGCGGCCCCCCTCCCCTCCCGGCCCGGCCCGGCCCGGTGTGATAAGTTGTATTTCTCACCTCGAACACGGCCAAGAGAAAGGCCTTGGAGCTGTGGGTGAACAGGGACAGCGCTTGCACCCATTTCCAGTAGCTTGGGATCTGCGCCCGTTCGAGCGAAGGGTAAGGAATGCGAGCCCGAGCAGTGCATGCCAGGGTAATGCGAGGGTTTGTTGGTGGTGATGACGATTTGATGACGATGGGCAACAAGGCATGGGTGAGGCTACTTGCAAACGAGATGGGGGGGAAGGGGGGGGGACGACCCGACCCGACCCGACCCGACCCGACCCGACCCGACCTGACCCGGCCCGGCCCGGCCCGGCCCGACGGAACATCACCCGACCCAACCCAATCCAACCCAACCCAACCCAAGCTAGCCCGAACCAAATTAACCGTAACGCCCCCGCCCGATCTCGCCTCCCTTCCCTCCTAATGTTGATGTTATATATCCTGACGATACACTACTTTCTGCCGCGCTCGATTTTTTGCCCTGCTTGACACGCTTAACACGTTTGTTTGTTTGTCTGTTTGTTTGTCCGTTTGTGTGTTTGTTTATTTTGTGGGTTCGTTCGTTACCCAGCAAGTACAATTCGCGTGCCCGGAAAGCACGGTGTTGGTAACCACCGAAGACTCCGTGAACCTGGGGTGGTGCGTGACTTTCCAGCACACGTACTCGTGCGATGCGTCGTTCGGCGATAACCCCATATCCTGCGAGGTGATCAAGATTGCCTTGTTTGTTGCTTGCTGTTTGTGGTTGTTGTTGTTGTTGTTGTTGTTGTCGTTGTTATTGCTGTTGTTGTTGTTGTTGTTGTTGTTGTTGTTGTTGTTGTTGTTGTTGTTGTTGTTGTTGTTGCTGTCGTTGTGTTTCTTCCAGACACGATGCCCCTGCCCCCGCCCCGGCCCTTGCCCCCTGCTATTATTTGCAGGTCGAGGGGGCGACCGTGATAGACATCAACGCGGGCGGGCTGTCCGGAGACAAGTGGATTTTTCTCCTGCACAACGTGATCCTTCTCCTGGTGTTCCGGGCGGGCGTGTTTTTCTTTCTGAGGTCAGGGGTGGATGAAATGTATGACTTGATTAACGACTTTAACTATTGTGGATTCATTGATTTTGACAGAAGAGGGACACGGTGGTATTATATATATACGATAGGTAGGGGTATACCTGGTAGGTTTTAATAGCACACATTGACCCGACATATCTTTGCCTGGCCCGGTGGCTCCTCAAGTAATGAATACCTGGTAAGAAGGATCAACTCATACCAGTACAAAGGATCTACGTATATGTGGAAAAAAACATTATTACAGTAGTATTTTTACGATAGCATTCGCTTGATGGTACCTACTAATGGGATTGTTCATCGAGTTTCAGTTCCTATTTTTTTACCTTAACGATAGTTTTTTGGGCGGTGTACTAGTAATAGTAGTAGTAGTAGTAGTAGTAGTAGTAGTAGTAGTAGTAGTAGTAGTAGGAGCAGCAGAGTTCCTGAAAAACGTAGGTTAGTAACTCCTTACCGCACATAACATGGCTCTTCACGGGTCATGACCTCATTGTACCCGCGGGTAGGGTCAGTTTTTTTTTTAATTTCACGGGTCGGGTCGGGTCGGGTCGGGTCGGGTCGGGTCGGGTCGGGTCGGGTCGGGTCGGCGGTCGTCGGGTCGGGTCGGGTCGGGTCGGGTCGGGTCGGGTCGGGTCGGGGTCGGGTCGGGTCGGTCGGGTCGGGTCGGGTCGGGTCGGTGGGTCGGGTCCGGGTCGGGTCGGGTCGTAGGGTCGGGTCGTCGGCGGTCGGGGTCGGGTCGGGCGGTCGGGGTCGGGTAGGTTCGGGTCGGGTCGGGTGCGGGTCCGGGTCGGGTCGGGCGGGTCGGTTGGGGTCGGGTACGGGTCGGGTGCGGGTCGGGTCGGTCGGGGTCGGGTCGGGTCGGGTCGGGTTGCGGTGGGGTCGCGGTCGGGTCGGACGTCGGAATCAAGTCGGGTCGGGTACGGGTCGGGTCAAGTCGGGTTCGGGTCGGGTCGGGTCGGGTCAGGAGGTGTTCAAACTCTCACGGATCCGGTCGGGCTACCCTTACCCGACCCGTCCTGACCCGACCCGACCCGACCCGACCCGACCTGACTTGACCTAATCTGACGCGCGAAGTTTGACCCGACCCGCAAACAGCCTTGCCGAAAACGAGCAAGAAGAAGAAAAGACAAAAAAACACGTTCCGGGCGGCCGTTGCGTTTGTGTTGATGGACGATCAGATCGTTCTTCGGGGGTTTTGTGTTGGTGTTGGACGATCGTCCGCAAAACCCGGAGGCGGATTGGTGGAACACCCTTCACAAACTCGCGTGCGTACACAGTTAAAGTTATGCAAATGGTGAGATAAAAAGAGTGGAGGTGTGAATGGGTGAGTGAGTGACTTGTGTGACTGATTAAGTGGGGCCGGTGGGTCACGCACGCTATGATAGAGGCTTGACTTCCCCAAACCAATTCACACTGCTGCTCATTCATGTTAATCCTCCAGCCGTCATCATCATCATCACCATCGTGGGCATATTTGTTTTGCGCGCTTGCGTGCGTGCGTGTGATACATATGTATATAGGTGGCCCAAGGCGTCCATCATGCACAAGATAAAGTCGATGCTGGCTTCTCCGCTGGTCCACACCTCCCTGAGGCACCAGACCGAGATTCAGATACTGTGGGGCGAGGTGAGCGACGATAACGAACGCAGAAGGGGCGGCTTGCTCGATCATCCTGAGGGTGCACCCGAAAGGACGACGATCCCAACGATAGTATCATGATAATAGTTATTGTTGCTTCTGCTATCCGACAATGTACAGGATGGGCTCCAACGTGTGTCACCCATAATCATTCCCTCTAAAAAGAGAAGACAAAAAACAAGGGAAACCAAAAAACAAAGAGGAAAACTTAGGCACGAAGCCTTGCTCTCTTCTATTCTGTACCTACTTCCTGCTTTATCAACCTCTGTCTACGTCAATTGCTGTCCTTGCTCCTTATATTTCATATTTCTCTAACTCCTCTTACTCCCAACAATATTGCTGAGGAACGTTTTATGAGTGGTCGGCGTTGACGCCCATTCATGCTGCACATTTGTCGGATGATAAAAAACCCCCTAAAACTTGGTACCGGCACGTAACAAAAAACATTCTTTAGGGTTTCCGTTCGTACGTACGTACAGCGCAGATGTTATACGCGGTTTAGTTGCAGACAGGCGGTCGGTGCAAGCTCCCTGGCCCCTTTTTTTGTGTTGCAGTCGAGCGAAGTTGCCAAAAGGCTCGGCTTGTCCATAATCTCCTGGCCAGTTTAATATCCCACCCACCCACCCACCCACCCACTTACCCCACCTCTAATAAGACGCCGAACGAAAGCATCAATGGAAACAAAAAAAACACGAGCACCTGCGACGGAGGCGGCATATAATCCGCAACCCTGATTAATCCCTAGCTAGCTCTGGCACCACGGTCGCATCGATGTGCAGCAGCAGCAGCAGCAACAGCAACAGCAACAGCAACAGCAGCAGCAGCAGCAACAGCAACAGCAACAGCAACAGCAACAGCAACAGCAACAGCAACAGCAACAGCAGCAGCAGCAAGCAGCTGACGGGATCGAATGACACGCCTCGCTCGCTCTTTTTTTTTGTTGTTTTTTGTTCTGGCTGCAGGTTGTGAAGCTGAAGCGGATCGCGAACCATCTGACAAGGACAACGCCTATCGACATCAGCGACAAATACACTTCTGCGTCTGTCGACAACGGTACTTCTGGTGCCGGTACCTCGGGTCATGTCGACGGTGCGTTGATGTTGGACGGTATGGTACACCAAATTGATGCGTGCTATTTGCCTCATGGGGTACCTCGGGCCATGTCGACGGTGCGTTAATGTTGGATGGTATGGTACACCAAATTGATGCGTGCTATATGCCTCATGGGGTACCTCGGGCCATGTCGACGGTGCGTTGGTGTTGGATGGTATGGTACACCAAATTGATGCGTGCTATTTGCCTCATGGGGTACCTCGGGCCATGCCGACGGTGCATTAATGTTGGATGGTGTGGTACACCAAATTAATGCGTGCTATTTGCCTCATGGGGTACCTCGGGTCATGTCGACGGTGCGTTAATGTTGGATGGTATGGTACACCAAATTGATGCGTGCTATTTGCCTCATGGGGGTACGTCGTACGAGTACCTATTTTTTTCTGAGGGTGTATGTGTGTTTTCACTTGATTATAGTATACGAGCTCAAAAACCTCTCACCCCAGCAGCCCACTTTTGAGAAAAGCTGAAAGCTCGATAGATATTTTATTTTAGAATGATCAGGGCCTGAGGAAATTAACCTTTTCTTTTAAAACACGTTTGTTTTTGCATGACGGACGCGAGATTCGAACTTACGAACAACGACCCATGTCCTGCTGACGACGCCAAGTGTAGTATGATCAGGGTATCATAAGGAGACAGAGTATCCCTTACCAGGTTTGCCTATTGAACCGGTACTCGTCGGTACTCACGTGTATGTGTTGTTTGCTTGGGGATACAGTAAGAGAAGTTTTTTTTTTTCCGTTTTTGCGCGATGACAGACTGCCCAAGGCTGAAGGCTCAAGTTGCCTCGCCTTGGGAACCCCTGGTTTCCATATAAGATACGCCTCCCAAGTACTACCAATACGACCTGTAGCAGGCGCCCGGCTTCTCCATTTCGTCCTCAAAACGACGGTCGACAAGCCGAGCCAGGGGTTGTGGGTGGAAGGGTTTGGAAGCAGAACATATGTTGGAATGAACGCCCAGCGCATTTGTTTTTCTTCCGTTTCATGCTCTATAACTCGAATGACCATCGGCAAGCCTCCTTCACTAATTTGTTTTCCCCTCCATCTCCATACAGATGAAGCATCCGTCTTTCCCAGTCCCCCCCCCC
>MEHQ01002722.1:9833-20830 GCA_008828725.1 Saccharina japonica | reverse complement strand
AATAGCAGCAGGAATAGCAGCAGCAATAGCAGCAGGAATAGCAGCAGCAATAGCAGCAGCAATAGCAGCAGCAGCAATAGCAGCAGCAACAACCGCAGCAACAGCAGGAACATCAACAGCAGTAAATACAGCAGCCGAAGCAACAATCAACAATGCAGCGACGCTCTCGCAGAAAAAATGTCGTAGCATGCCAGGCGCTATATACTATACGGCTGAATAGTCGCTACAAAGTATGTCGCGCGCGTACCTGAGCCAAATGGTTGTGGTAGTTGGTTCTGAGCTGCGTGAGCAACACGGAACCTACGATGGATCGGATCTCCCTCTGTCCGTGCTCCAGCGTCGCCGCGTGCCTCTGGCTGCTGCGGGTGTACTCGCGCGAGTCGAAGTTCTCGTGCCAGCAGATCAGCTCCTCCACATCCTGCAACGGCAGCAGCAACAGCAGACAACAGCAGAGCAGCAGCAGGCAGCAACAACAGCAGCAACAGCAGCAACAACAGCAGCAACAACAACAACAGCAGCAAAAGCAGTTCGCGTAAGAGGTGAGCGCCAAACGCCAACAGCAAAGCAGATCAGATTCCGCCTACCAGGTATACAACAGCACGCGAGGGAGGGGGTGTTCGGTGGGCGTACCTACTGTAGTAAATTACTCATGTGTCGGGTACCGGTATTGAGGGCGTACTCAAGTGTTCGGTAGGGTATTGGGTATTGAGGCCGCATCGAGTCACTTGGGCAGGGTATATACCCCGATTGTCGAGTACCGGTATATCGAGGGCGTATGATACCGAGTACCACACTGCAGAGATGTTTTCAGGGGGCAAACTGCTTGGAAATGGTACCAGGTACTGGTATGGGATGAAGTTCAAGTTTGTACTTTACTAGTAATAGTGAAAATGGGTTAAGAAACTCTTACACATCAGACAGATCATCTACACATCATTCCCACTTGATGATCTAGATCCTTCAGGGTATATAAGAGTCATGATCTGTATGATCTGTAAGATCTAGCTCACGTTGCCGGGTGGTAAGCCGTTACAATTTGTATGATCTAGCAAATAGTTTCTGGGTTGCATCTGTACTACATACAGCTCCTGCACAGCATCTCATAACGGCAGGCTAGGATCCAGATGATCTAGATGATCCATTTGTAGATGATCTAGATGATCTATCTGTAGAGGATTTGTCCGGTGTGTGAAAGCTTGTAGTGGTAAATGGGTTAAAAAAACGTATTTAGGGCCCGGGGCTCAAATTCTTACCACCACTACTGTGCACTACTGTGGACTGCAATGTAAGGACTAAGGACCGGTTCAAGTGGTAAGTGAGATGGGGGTGTTTCCTTACATTTCCGGACAGAGTGGTAAGTGACATGGGGGTGTGTCCTACACACTAATTTTCAGTCGTATGAAAAAATAACTATACTACCTGATACTACTGTAGTATTTTGTTTCGTGCAGAAACCAAGCCCATTTTTTTCAAGCGTTTTTTGTTTTGTTATGTTCATTCGACGCGAGTCGACGAGGCAAAAGAAAGGGCTGAAGTTTTCTCGCGATACAAAAAAAGCAAGGCGCGAACCGTATTGGGGAGGTGGGAGGAGAGCCTGCTACGAGTATGTGACCCCGGATCTGAGTTACGACTACAGTCAGTAGTAGTAGTATTAATAGTAGTAGTAGTAGTAGTAGTATATAGGAGGGAGAGAGAAAAGAAGGGCGAAAAAGTATCACACAGGGGATTGAAAAAAATAAAAATAAAAATAAAAACGCCTTCCAACAGGGCACGCATATACAACACAGTTCACGACAGTTACAAATACATATCCTAGCGAAAGCTTTCAATGATAATCGAATACTCTATCTTACCAGTAATATCTTCAGCGGTCTCACGGCAGCTGGAACACAAATACCAGCGGCATACACATACTCATACACGCGCGCGCGATGGGGTGCGGTGCGACGTACCTCGAGGGGGCAGCTCAGGAGCGCCTTAAGCCCGGTCTGGTCCCCATCGACAGGACCGATCCTTCCCGCGAACGGCCAGAACAGGTCCGGCAGGAACTCGTCCTCGTTGTCGATGTCCGCGAGGTCGCATTTACAAGTGAGAATGTCGAACGCCATCACCACGTTGTGCTTACAGTCCGCGCAGAATCTGGTAATAAACGATGCAAGACAAAAATCGCAGCGAAGGAGGTAGTGGTGGTGGTGGTGGTGGTGGTGGGAGTTAGCGACAGCACACACCGGGGAAAGGAGGAGAAACTATGGCGTTATGCTAACGGGGGTGGGGGGGATCAGGGATTAGGCGTATCCCGGGTGTGTGGCGTGTCGAAAAGCAAAACGAACAACAATGATATACCAGGTACCTGGTACCAGGTATATAGTTTTAATAGCAAGAACAGCATCGGCACCAACATCAACAACAACCACCAACAACCACCAACAACCACAAAAAACAACAACACCAACAACAACAACAACAACACCAACAGCAATCAAGTCTCTCGCGAAGTAAAACGCTAAACAACACATACTGGTATAATTAAATACACCAACTCCGCCTTCACATGCACGGGCAGCGCAACAAGAGCCCTCAGGGCCACCCCCAACCCGTTCCAATCAACTATTCATAATTCATACCTCGGACTGATATAGATCAGATGGATCACACATAGATCATTCCCACTTAATGATCTAGATATTTCAGGGCATATATATTCCTGATCTGTATGATCTATGTGATCCGTATGATCTGTATGATCTGTGTGATCTGTAGGATCTGTAGGATCTGTAGGGTCTATAGCTCATGTTGCCGCGTGGGAGCCATAAAAAATCTGCATAGCCTACGACAGGTTTCCTGGGTGGGACCTGTACTATACAGCTCCTGCACAGCATCTCATAACAGCGGCAGGTTAGGATCTACATGATCTAGATGATCTATCTGTAGATGCTCTAGCTGTAGATGATATCTCTGTAGATGATCTAGACGATCTAGATGATCTATCTGTAGATGATCTGGACGATCTAGACGATCTATCTGTAGATGCTCTAGCTGTAGATGATATATCTGTAGATGATCTAGACGATCTAGATGATCTATCTGTAGATCAACTGTCCGACTTGTGAAACATTTCGGCTGACGGCCCTATCACTATCGAAAGTTGTAGAAAAAATAAAATGTCGGCTACATTTTCCGGACAAAGTGGTACAACAAGTACGGTTGGACGATGGCCACCCTCGCCGCCGCCAAACATTTGCAATACGGGTAGCGCCGGCGCACCACTGCAAACCCTAATCCCAATCCTAACCGTTTCACTCATCCACAGATCACGATCTAGATGATTTACCGTAGATCCGATCTCTGTATACAGTTATGATATACAGGTTGTGTAAAAGCCGTATATACCACACAGATCCCACCCAGCAAAAAATTGCGCAAGAGCTGTAGATAGCATTCGGCAAAAAATGATCTACTGCACGACGATACCACAACAGGTTATCCGCAACAGAGATGTTCTCAACGACACCGTGCTGCAGTTGCGAGCACGCCGTCATCAAACCCGTAAAACAGAAGCCTGGCCTTCACAAGCGCCGCACTTGCCCCGACTTCCTGCCTGCCTGATCCAAACACACCTCGGCGTTCCCTCCCTCTCCCTCTCTCCCCCCTTCTCTCCCTCCTCTTGGTGATCACCCCACATCTGCCCTGTACCCTTTGGTTGTGCTTGCGTGTGCTTCGCTTGACACTGTTTCGCACCAAACGTTCCTTCGTTCACGGAGCAGAACCGGAGGTGCTTTTCCTGGACGAGCCGACGACCGGATTGGCCAGCGCCGCGGCCTACTCCGTGGTGGGGTACATCTCCAAACTCGTGGCGCAGACGAAAGTGGTTTGCATCATGACGATCCACCAGGCAAGCCACAAGGAGGCTACTGCTGCTGCCGCTGCTGTTGCTGCTGCTGCTGCTGCTGCGGCAATAAAGAAAAGGAAGAAAAGAAAGAGAGAAAGAACAATTCCAGAGAGGGCAGAAACGTTTTGGGAAAAATTCGTTTTCTAATAATACAATCGGTTCGCAGGAAAAGGGGAGCCGAAAACTGAACCTTTCTTTGCTGCTCATGTGAAGCTCTCTCCTTTTTAAAAAAAATTTAGCACGATGGGGGGTTCATTTCTATCGTGGTGTCTCTCACACCACGTCCAGTTCAATTAATCCTTGAGCGCTTCATGGAGCCCCGGTCGACACACGATGCCTCAATGTGTTTCTCTTGCTATATAGCAACGACTTCGCTAGTTTCCCGCTTCTGGGTGGGTGGGTGGACGGGTGGGCGGTTGGGTGGGTGGGTGGGTGGATGGATGGGTGGGTGGATGGATGGATGGATGGACGGACGGATGGGTGGATGGATGGATGGACGGATGGATGGGTGGATGGATGGATGGATGAATGAATGAATGGATGGATGGATGGATGGATGAATGGATGGATGGATGGATGGATGGATGGATGGATGGATGGATGGATGGATGGATGGATGGATAGATGGATGGATGGATTGATGGATGGATGGGTGGATGGATGGGTTGATGGGTGGGTTGGTGGGTGGGTTGATGGGTGGGTTGATGGGTGGGTGAGTGGGTGGGTGAGTCACCATCGGATCCCTCTATCGTTCCCTGCCATTTGTTGAAAGAAAGAAAAGACGGCCTCAATGTCCAACACTGGCCGAGACAGTAGCCGTAGGCCTTAACAGACAGTGTCCCACTACTGTAAGTGGGTTTCATTTCAGCGTCCCGGCGTCGTCATGAAAATACAAAAACAAAAATATGTACCTGCCTCCACTTACCTCCTCCTCCTCCTCCTCCTCCTCCTCCTCCTCACTCCTCGCCGCTGCCGTACCCGTGGGTGGTAGCCTGCCGGAGAGACGTTTGACATGCTCGAAGACCTCATGCTGCTGGAAGGGGGCAGGCTGGCGTACTTCGGAACGACCGCGAATGCCAGGACCTTCTTCGACTCTGTGGCAGAGCCATGCCCCCTCACGGCTAACCCAGCAGGTGCGGTGCGGTGCGACGCGGTGCGACGAGGGCTTGCAAGGTCGAACACGACATTTGTAGGGGCTGTGGTGTCAGTCAGTCAGTCAATCAGTCAGTCAGTCACGGTTCCGCTGATGATGTGGTGTTCGTGTGTATGTGTGCGTGTCGGAACAAGTGATGGACTCGGTGGTGTCTGTGTGCGTGTGTGCGTGGGAATACGTGATGGGGCTCAGAACTACAACTATTATGCGAGGTCACATTGCTAAACATAGTCAAAGGTTTTCTGTCGACCTTGGATTACAATCTTGCACCCGATTGCCTCGATACAAGAACCCGACAGGGGGGGGGTGGGGGGGGAGCAAGGTGACTGACTCTACCTGGCATGACAAAAACGTGTTTATGTCACCGGTCGTTTCGCATCTGTTTTAACAGTTGTTCTCCTTGTGGTATACTTTCATGTTTTCATACATCGTCTGGCGCAACCATCGTTCGCAGCTGATTCTCCCTTGCTTTCCCAAACCCCTTAAAACACGTGTACCTCGGCGTTGGGGGCTCAGATTACTACCTCGACCTCATCTCCAAGCCACCTGCAACTTCAGCAGGCGAAGGCGTAACTTGGAAGGTAACCAAACAACATGTTTTGTGCGTGATGCTCTCCCCCCTTCCCGAACCACCATCCAGAGCACCCCACGCAAAAATCAGCGTACATATATATATGCGATGAATAAGGATGAAAATACTGGCAGAGCAGCGTTTACTCACCGTGTGCCCCCCCCCCTCCCCCCCAACTTAAGGTCTCCGCCACCCCCTCGCGAGAAAACTCCCGCACGAACCTTCACCACAACTATCCAGGATAAACGTGTAGACAGAGGCAGTACCAGCAGCAGCAACCCAGATCCGGCCATAAGAATAGCCGACACAACTAGCCGGCGGAAAGAACCTCCGCCCCCCACCCACCCACCCACCCACCCACCCACCCAGCTACCCACCCACCCACCCACTCACCCACCCAACCACCCAACTACCCACCCACACACCCACACACACCCCCACGCTTGGGTTGCTTGCTTGCACCGCCGTCCCCTGTACAGGAGCTTTACAGCAAGAGCCGGTTCAACGTGGCCGTGGAGACGGCGAGCGCGTCCCCGACGGAGGTGCCCACGCCTCGCGCATCGGAAGGGCCCGACCAGAACGGCGTCGCGCGCACCCTCATCAACACCCAGCTGGTTTACTGTGAGTGCCTGCTAACTATAACCCTCATCGAACATCCCAACTCACTATTCATAGGGAACCGACGGGTTTACTGTGGGTGCAGCAACCCCTCATCGAACATCCTGACTAACTAGGAAACCGACGGGTTCGCTGTGGGTGCAGCAACCCTCATCGAACATCCCAACTAACTAGGAAACCGACGGGGTTTACTACTGTGGGTGCAAACCTCATCAGATGTCCCAACTAACTGGTTTGCTGTGAGCGAGAGGAGGAGCAGGAGAAGGGGAGGAGAAGGGGAGGAGAGGAGAGGAGAGGAGAGGATCGATCGATCGACGACTCCCTGTCTCTTTTGTTTTTGAGCTGTGGGTTTCGTCCTTAATCCATTCCGACCATTCCATTCCACTGTTGCTGTTTTTTAGTTTGGGCCTTGTGGATCGGCATGGCATGGCATGACATTGCATGGCATGGCATGGCATGGCATGGCGTGGCGTGGCATGGCATGGCATGGCGTGGCGTGCACCCTCTCATCAACACGCAACTTAAACTGGTTTAATTGTGAGAGGAGGGAACGATCGGCCGACGATGACTCTGAAAGTTTTTTTTTGCCTTAGCTGGCCTTCGTCCTCCTACTCATTTTGTTTTCGGACCCGATCAACACGGTGTGGTTTGCACGCACCCCTCATCAATATCTAACTGATTTTTCTGTGAGAGGAGGAGAAGATCGACCGATGATTCCGTCTTTTGTCGATAGCCTTCATTCGGTTATGCTTTTTGTTGTTGTTGTTGTTGTTGTTGTTGTTGTACCTTCGCGTTCGCGACGTAGTGTGTGCGGACCGGTGGTGTCAATCAAAGTGGTACCAGTATGTGTTTTGATTCACACTATTTACTCACTTCGCATGTCCACTACTTTGTGTTTTTCTCTGATTTGAGCCGACTGCAGGTAGGTATTATACGATAGAGATACAAGATCGGAAAGCATTTTTCCGCCCCCAAAAGCGAACTTCACCCTTTCCAGGTTTCTTTCTGCTCGTAGTCGTGATTCAATGTTATCTCGCACCCCCCCCCCCCCCCCAACTAGGGCGGTATGCGCCTTTCAATTTTATCGCGAGAAGAGTTCCGCACATTCTTCCCTCGTCGACTTGAGTCGACTTAAGTTGGTTTCCACATTTTTTTGTTTTTATGTTTTTTTTTTTATCCATCCCATTTATTATCTTCGCCCTCTTTTCTCTCTCCCTCTTTAGTCGTAACTCAGATCCGGGGTCACCTAAGTAGGCTCTTCTCACCCCTCCCCACTACGGTACTTGCCTTGCATTTTTTTATCGCGAGAAATATTTCAGCACTCTCTTCCCTAGTCGACTTGCGTCCGATTCCGCCTACCCACGCCACGAAGGCGCTCTCAGCAATTAATTGGTCCCGTTTTATTTTTTCAAATAAAGTAAAAATCTCACCACGGTGGGATTCGAACTTGGGACCAATCCAGTAGTTTTTGAAGCTGACTCACTAGTCTACCGGGGCGATCCTGGCTAGACACTGGGGAGTCAACGGGTACGGAGATAGTAGGACCGTGTAGAACCGACACATCTCTTTGTTGGACCTCTCACTATAATTGATCGACCGTATGAGTGTTCATGTCAGCAGCTGGGGTTCAAGCTAGGTTCAGGGACGTATGGGAGCTGGCGTGTGTTCTTGGCATGGCCAAGGAGTACCACCCCCCCCTCCCCCACACAGGGCGTTGCTGTGGCGCCGTAAGGTATTCATTGTATATTACGGTGGGCAATGATGCCATAGTAAACACTAGTAAATAGGACCTACGGTATAGACAAAAACCTAGATATTCGCCTTTTTTTACTAACAATATGTGGTCCTATTTACTATGGCCCTCCGTAATAGCAGAACTCGAACGCCTCCCTGCTCTGAAACGGCTGTTTTTACTCACAATATTCGGTCCTATTTATTGTGGTCCTCCGTAATAGGTACCAGGTATGCACCATAATCACGTCTGCCTAAAGTCAGCGCTGATTTAGGGAGAGAAGAGTGATTGTGGTACATACATAACTATTAATAACAACCAAACAAAAACACACAAGTCCGGGGTCGACCGACTGGTAAGCACCGGACCTCCGGATGTAACCCAACAGCTGCAGCCCCTTTGAATCAACGCTGCTGCTGTGTTTCGACGCTCTCCGGGCTCTTGCCGATTGTTGGCGGATTGTGTTGACAGTGGACAGTGGACAGCCGTAGCAAACCGTGCTGCTGCAGGTACCGGGGTACTCTTGGACATTTTTTTACACCCAAACCATTATCACAGCCGAGCTCCTCATCTGAGGCGAGCTACGAACTAATAACCTATACATTTGGGCCCGATGCGTAACTTTCTAGGAATATTCTATACCGGTAGATGCCTGGTGTGCGTATTAAGACAGCCGGTGCGATTGGTTGTGTATGTGGACTTTAGGTTTTGTTCAGTTCAACTTTTTTTTTAAAAATATATATCTTCTCAAACGTGAGGAGTGAGGGGCCATGGAAAAGTCAGGTGTTATTATTACCCCTGTATACCGTTACGGGGAAACCACAGTATTACGTACACTAAAACCTATATATTCCATCAGTTTTTACGAAGCATATTTGGTCCTGATTACTATGTTCCCACGTAATACCGTGGCTCGCGTCTATGTGAGCGGAACTCTCCACACTAAAAACCAGTATATTCAATCTCAAGAGGCCCTTGACGGTTTCAAAACCAACAAGTGTACCGAAAAAAACGAAATGTTTGGCTTCAAGGGGGTATGGTGTAAAGGCAATAGCATCGCAGAGATCGCGAGCGAAAAAACGACGAGTGAGTGTTTGTGTCTCAAGTTTTACTTTGGAAGGGGGGGCTCTTTTTTGTTTGTTAACCTTTAACCTTCAGTATTATGAACACGAAAACCACGCGCTGTTTTTTTTACATGGCCGAATCATAACCGCAAACAGGTTTCTCCGGCTGGACAACACGAAGATCGCGGAGACAGCAGGCGCTTCGTTCTTCAACATATGGTGAGAACCGAACCGCGATGTCCCCGAGCCATCGTCGCACACACACGCACACACACGGCGTTGCTCGAGAGGCGCTACGCGCGCGCACACATTAACACGAGGGGCGAGAAAAAGAAAGTCAAAAGACAGGTCGCTTCCTTCCTTCCTTCCTTCCTTCCTTCCTTCCTTCCTTCCTTCCTTCCTTCGTTCCTTCCTTCCTTCCTTCCTTCCTTCCGTCCTTCCTTCCTTCCTTCCTTCCTTCCTTCCTTCCTTCCTCCCTTGCTCCCTCCCTCCCTCCCTTGCTGCCTTGCTTCCTGCCTACCTGCCTGCCTGCGTTTGAAGACTGCGCGAAACAACGTCGATTTTCTCGTACGGGCGCAAGTATCGCGCACCATTTAATTGTGCTCGAGATGGGTTGAGAGGCGGCAACGAGTACCTACGTAGTGAAGAAAGGAGCGTTCGTCGCCGCAACAAAAAGGGGAAAAAAAAACACGCTGCCGACGTTTTACGACGAGAGATAAAGGACCACCTCTCTCTCTCTTTCCGAGAACAGCCTACGTGCACACCTGGTTACAGGTTGCCTCACCGAGAGGTTGTATCAACAAGGGGGGGTGGGGGGGGGTACTGCTCTATTGTTGTTTAGTTAATAGACGATTGACCACGCATCCCTTTCGAGACGAAGCACAATTCCTACTCCTAGCAGAGGAACCTCCAATATTTGGGCGCTCATTACGTTTTTCCCATGTAGTACCTAAACGTGTTTTGTCTACCTTGGTCCCTTTCCTGTTTTGCCTTTCGTGACCACCATTTACATCCTCTTTAGGGGGGATGTACTTCATTCTCATGCATGGCCGTAGACCCTCGCATCCCTACAATGCCGGAACGGAGCATGTAGGAGGGGGGGGTGTACTCATGTCGTGCATGGCCGTAGTCGTGTGACCATAGACCCTCGCATCCCTACAATGCCGGGACAGAGCACGTTGGGTTTTCACCAACCAGGCAGACATGTAGGGAGGGGGGGCAAAACACGCATCTTGCTCGTCCCACGAGGGGCGTGCTTCAATCAACGCACACTGTTTTGATAGTGCATCTGCATGTCAGTAAGCTGTTGAACATAATCGATACCTATCCCGACTGTCTTTCCCTCGCCCCCCCCCCCCCCCCCCGGCGCCCTCCGTCACCCTCTCCCCGGAAGGTGTGTGCTGTTCGTGGTGGTGGCTTCGGTGCCAGCCTTCGCTCGGGACCGCAGGATAACCCTCCAGGAGATGCTCAACGGGGCGTACGCGCCGGAGATGTACTGCTTCACGCAGTTCGTGGCGTCCATACCCTTCATCTTCGGGTCTGCCTTCGTCTACCAGACCATCTTCCATTGGCTGGTGCGTTACACACCACCATCTGTAGATGGTTATGGTTATGCCGTACAGCAGTCGCGGTAACAGGTTTTTACCATTGGGTAGTAGGTAAAATAATAAACGCAAACGTGTGGGAGAATGGCTTCGTAGGACCGGTGCCGGTAAATAAAACGGCGGGCTGTGGTTTAGAAATACTTTGCTACTTTGACGATGTTGATGGGCAGCGAAGATTGTTGACGTTTCTTGCAAGCACCCACCCACCGGCAAGATAACCGAGGTTTCGGTTAGTACCCTAGGTCGAGTTGTAAAACATGTAGCATCCCCAATATCGTTCAGTGAACGAACGGACGGACGGACGCAAGCGCGGATGGAGGGGGTGGGGTGGGTGGGGGGTGGGGTGGGGTGGGAGGGGGGGGGGGG
>MEHQ01004380.1:0-120501 GCA_008828725.1 Saccharina japonica | reverse complement strand
AGCTCCCCCCTCGGCGGGCGGGGCTAGGACGGCAAAGGAGTTGGCCGTCGCTGACGTCTTCGGGGCGGTGGAGGGCGCCGGAGCGTCAGAGGTCATCGTCGCCTGACGAGCCTTGCCGCGGTTCTTTTTTGAACGGGAACCGGAGCGAGGCATATTTTTATCCGGCGGCGGTGTGTCACGAGTTTCGAACTCACACGGTGGTCACCAAATGTAAATGTGTGGTCTCTCACGCGGTGCCGAAGTCGAAGTAGAGGAGACGGTCTTGCTGACCAGGTACTCGTACGAACTGAGGCTGGAGCTGGGCAGGTGTCGCGGAGCTGAAGTCGTAGCGGAGAGGGCGTCACCGTGCTGAGGTCCCTTGACGATCGTCTTCACAGCGGACGCACACTGAGACCTTTCTCTTTCTCTATTTAGCAAGGAGGTATGCTAAAGCTCGCCAAAGCTTATTCTGACCGTGGGCGGGAGCCCACGCTCGGTGCGGCGGAACTAGACACCGTTTTGGCAAAAGTGCCCTGGGGACGGGTCAACGCCGTCTATGACGGGTGACACCGCTCTTGACCCAGGATCGTATATTGCCTGACCGGTGACGTGTCCTTTCGCGGCAGGGGCGTGGTAAGCTGTTGATCTTCTACTGATAGGTATCGGCTAAACGGAACCTGTCTCCACATATACCGTAAATATATAATGCTGTAGAACAATTATATAACCCAAGGTAGTGAAGTACATTCCCCGGCCCTCACCTCGGTACTACTGCTGGCTGCTGTACGTATATATATGTAGTCGTGCCGGTACCGCCGTATACGTATACGCGTATATCAGGTACGTTCCATGGCGTAAAGGAGTGGAGATTCTTACTGTACCAGGAAATGAGCTGTTGAGCTGTTCGGTCAGAGTGATGGTTAATATATGACTATGAGTATACCGTTAATGCGCTGGGCCGTTGGATTGGTGTTGACGACCGCCTCTTTAACGATAACCCCGCCGCCGGTGATAGGTAGTGTCCCCCCTTTTGTTACGGTATATGGGGGGTGTCCCCCTTTTTGTCAAATGCCCTTATTTATATGTACTGCGGATACTCAGTTCGAGTTTCTCGGCATTCTTTATGCAGGCAGTAGTAACGCATTTCGGGGTTTGTGACTACAGCTAGCTGTGGATACTGCTGTAATCTCTGTACTTTTTAGTGGAAATATTTCGAGGTTCCGAACTGTGGGCCCCAGGGCGTAAAATAGGTGGTGACATGTTGCGCTGGCGCACCTTTTTGTCGTAAATCACGTATTGTTCACCACGTACCGAAGGCATCGTGCGGCTTGCCGCACCACGATTTTCCTGTGCAGCACCGTTTTTTGCCGCAGGCAAAAAATCTTGGGCGGATCGTTTTTCGCCGCAGTATTGTTTGTTTTGCTGTGCATTTCGCTGCAGGCGGACAATATTTGGGGCTTTTTTGTGTTGATTTCGCCATATATACAGGCTCTATTTGGGGCTGGTTTTCTCTGTCTGCGGACGAAGCAGGCCTGAAACAGCTGAACCAAGCGGGTTAGACGCACATTTTGAGTATATCGACGCATGTATGGAGAAAAAACGGCCTCCGGCGAACCTCCGGGGGGCCCTTGGGGGGCTCGTGGTGCGCTGCCTGCATTACAAGCCGGACGCCTATTTTACGCCCGGGTGGGTACTGCAAGTGCTGACAGCAATTTCGTCCGTTGGTATTGCTCGTACTGCTGTGGGAGTACTCGCCGTACGATACAGTACTGAGCATGTGCCCAGTGTATTCGGCGTATGAAGTATAGTGTCTGTGACCACCGGTGCCCCGTGTCAAATGTTTGTTGCCTATTTTTCTCGCAGAAAAATATTTACATATATATATATATGGTCCCACGCATGTCCCACGACGATAAAAATATGGAGAACATTACTTTCGGTGGGGGCAACTGGGGCCCATATGGCCGTTATTACCGAAAGCCCTTTTGCCCGAAACAAATGGCCAGGTTTTCCTGGTTTTTTTTTGTTTTTTTTCCCCCGAATAGTATGTGCCCTCTGTTGATTTTCACAAATTGTGACAGAACGCCTCCGTAACTTGATTAAAATCTTCTCAAATTGAATTATAATTAATAGATAATCTGAAAACAAAAACCTGATACGAACGGCCCTTAGACTATGTATTTTCCAGTATTTCGGGATTATATACGAGGTGGTGCAAGTAAGAAACATATTCTATCTTGTTCTAGAAATAAGAAACAGCCTGCATCGATTTTTTCCAACACTAAATATATCGACATGACCGCATCACCAAGGGGAACACATCGATGATGAGATTTTCAACGTACGACGAGATGAGAAGTTCACGGGATATGGTCATACTCGTAGTACTTGGAGCGTTATTTCATAGGAGAAAACTTTCCTACTGTATTCCTATAGTCAACAAATCAATATAGTTATCTTCGTATTCAGGTCATATCTCGGTCAATACGCCGAGTAATTCGACACTAGACATCTTGACACAGGATCGCATCAACAAGGGGAAGACATCCATGTCACTTGTTTGCTGTGAGCCCACCAGGCTATTGTAAAAACAAAATGCAAAACTACTGAAATGCATTGAGATAACTAGAAACCTTATAATGAGGAGATATTGATGCGGAGAAGGGCGCTAGCCCTTCGAAGCATCAATAGATGCTCTTCCTAATGGGTTGGGTATGTGCCCGTGGGGGTGTACCCCCCTGGTCGCGAACGGACACAAACGGACAAAAAACAGTTCTGAAAGCTGCCGCAGCGTGCCTTTATTTAACGAAAGCTTAATATTGAGGTTTGTCTGTCCCTCGCACTTCGTCTGCACTTCGCACTTCGTTCGCTTTGCTTTTTTTTGGTGCGCGACGCGTACACTGAACCGATTCAGACACGCTCGGGACTGATAGAGGCCCGCTATTTGTGCCGACCGTCCTGTGCTATTCGTGTCGAAAGCCGTGCCGAGATCGGAGAGCTAGGCGGTAGTGACTGCCCTAAACTGTTGCCAGTACCAAATTGTGTCACTGGGATTTCTCGGCAGTAGAGCAAACTAGCAGTAGTATATAGCAACGATGAGGAGACATGTCAAGCAAGGCAAAACATGCGCTGTCAAGGGTGTAGGGTGGCGTGTTCCACACTAAAAACTAGTTGTTTGGTGACAGTCACGGCATGTCAAGGCTGTCAAGGGTTGAAACTGAAGACCACATTTCTCGGCAGTAGAGCAACAACGGTGATGATCGGACGAGAAGAGGAAGACCATCATCGCACACAGCACACACACCACCATCACCAGCAAACACCACAACGACGACCATCACCACCACCGCCACCACCCCTGCCCCACGAGCCGCAGGAGCACCAGAAGTTGTTGTTGCTCGTAGTGGCTGGTGGTGGTTGGTGGTGGCTTCGTCCCGTGGTTTGGTGGTGGTTCCTGGTACGCACTCGTACAGCAGCAGCATTTTGTTTTTTTTTTTCATCCCATTTCTTATCTGCTGCTGCTGCTGAGAGATGCAGAAAACAAAAAGACAATAAAACACGATTTCTGAAATGATACAGATTTTACGAATACGAGCAAAAAGACAATACAAATAAAAACGAATTCTGAAATGATTCAGATTTCTTAGTTTGCATTTTTCTCTGTACAAGGTTTTTGCGCTGACACGCATCGCTTACCAATAAATGTTGGTGGGTGGTGTTGGTGATTGTGGGACTACCAGCCCAGGGACCAACCGACCTGATACCTGATACAGATTTTACAAAATACGAGCAAAAATATAATACAACAAAAACGAATTATGAAATGATTCAGATGTATTTGTTTACTGGTACATTTTTCTCTGTACTCGTACAAGGTTTTTGCACTGACACGCATCGCTTAATTAACAGTAAATGTTGGTGGGTGGTGTTGGTGATTGTGGGACTACCAGCCCAGGGACCAACCGACCAACCCAGTAGATCTCTCACCCACCACGCACACCCATCAATTACCTGCCGGTGAGTAAAAAACGGTTTATGTGCTGACCCAAATCGCTTAGAATAAAAAACGATCCCATCAATGACAATTAATTGCAGGAACACAGCAAAAAGAGAAGAGCCGCCAACGCAGTAGCTTAATGCAGTTAGGAGTTTGACCACTTGAAGGCGTCTGTCACGCTCCTCATTCCCACCGTTCTTGTATTAGGGGAACAAATGCCCTTTGGGGAAATCCCTTTTGCACGCTGTTTTTTTTTTCAAAATGAAACTTGGCGAGATCGTTCTTCACAACAGGAAGCAGGGACCCAGATAGTTTTTTTTCTTTATAGTCATGACTTATTCCGGGTCAAAGTTGCCCAAACATCCCCGAAAAATGAACACAACTACCTACTCGTACAGCAGAGGAAACCAAAACGAAAATAGAAGGCCCTTCATTTGTGTTTTCCTCTGGCCATGAACACCCCTGCCAAATTTCGTCTTCCATCTCTCAATCACCAGCGTGCAAATATACAAAGAAGAGATATTTTGGGTGTCGCTGGAACCAGCTCGTACTACGGTTATTCTCAGCTATTACAGCCGTAAGCGTACAATTAATTCGTTTATGTATATTGTACTCCTGAAAGCAATACTCTGCTCCAGAGGTATTGTAACCTGTCCTGTGATCACCGACTTGCATTGTGGGGATGACTTAATGCGAAAACAATATAATCAACAACAGCTGCCAGTACACGCAGTAGTTCGTTATGTACTGTGGATGTTGTGCCTATCTAGACTATTTAGTGTTTCGGGGTTCGATACTGCGGATGCTGCCTGTACCTGGGGTTCTGTGTTGCTCATCCTCACAGCCAGCACTCCCATTATTTGGGCTTTAGGTACGATTCATCATGCTCCCATTTACCGCAGTATTTAGCCTGCCATTGTTTTAGTACTCTATGTATACTCGGAGTACAAAACATTTAAGAAAAACTCGCCTCTACGATATGGAGTCGTGATCTTATTTTTGTGATTGTAGGCATTACAACGTTTGGTCGCTTCCAAATATGAATCAGGCTTCCTAGCGTAGGACTCGTGGTGTGTTTGTGGTTTGGACACGACACCAGGAGGATTAGTGTTTCGTGCGTGGGGTTGACGGTCTACTCATCGTTTTGTTGTTGAGCTTGTTCATGGCTTAGGTTCTGTCGGTTGCCACCGTTGTCAGGGACAAGAAAAACAAACAGTTAGTTGGTGCTCAGGCATATTTATTATCATAGTATACCCCGATCGGTATGTGACCAACAACACTATTGGTGTGTTATTTAGCGGTGGCGAATACCTTCTCGATCCGAAGGTACTGTGTCAAACATCAAACATCTAACAGCAGTGTCGGGGCTGAATGACGAACCTGGCTTCCTTCAGTTATTATTTTGTGCAATTGGGTGCGATATTGTATCGCCGTTGAGCCCACCATCAAGCGTCGAACGGGTCGTTGGCATGGCATAGCAACGGCCGCTTATTGAGCTGCAAAACCCTTCTGCATCGATATTTCGTGCGATCAATGTGCATTGCGTCAGAAATGACAGATTGGTTTTTGCTCCGGGCCCTTGGCATCGAAAACCGCCTGTCGCAGTATGTCAGTATTTCGCCTGAAAGCAGCGGGTCTTAATCTTCGTCGGCGGCCCTCCTTGTACGTGTGTGTTGTATTCACATTAAATCCGTTCGTTCTACCCAACCAACTACATCAGTACACCCGGTGTCTATCCTGATTGCTAATCCTAAAGAGATACCCGATACAAATTATGTGGTCACAGACTGTGAGACAGAGCAAAACCAAAACAGAAAATACTACAAGGAATGCGTAAAGCACGTGAAATGCCAACATACCGGGTACGGGAACACAACGACACAAGCCGAAAAACAGAAACACAAGAATAAAAATACAATAAAAAACGAATTATGAAATATACCAGAATACATATGACTCAAGGAGACAGAAGCGCTGCCATTAATATAAGAAAAATACATATAACAGATACGTCGTATACCCTGTAATTACTCGTATAGTACATGTCATTCACAATCCAGCAAACCAGACGTACTGTCGTAAATAATACGTACAGCAGGCAAATACATGAAAAAAAGGAAGAAGGAAATAATAGACGGGAGCACAGCGAGATACCGGTAGTCGAGGTATGGCAGCGAATAAAGCGGTTTGGAGGGGAACAGCGGGAATAGCAGTACATGTGTGGCAATGGCAGTGAACGTGCGAAGAGGGAATGAGTGGACGGAAGGACGTGGAGGTCCGATGTGGAGAAAGCGAGGAACAAGGGGAAGGCTGTCAATCGATTCACGAGGGCAAAACCAAGATACTGCAAAGCAACAAACAGCAAAATGTACGAAATTCAGCCAGAGCCCAGCTTCCTGTTTCGCACTACGTAGTAGTACATTGTACGGCTTTACTCGCAGTCAGTAAGAATTCAATATCTATAACCCAACAGGCTGGTTCAAGCTTGCCGACACAAATTTCTAATGTCCACGCCGTTTTCGGGAAAAAGACCTATTAATAGGACTTTGCTACATACGTCACATGTCCCTGCTGACCTGCTAATGGCCCGGGAGAGGGGGTTCGTACTAATTAATTGCTTGCTTTTGCCATTTGACCATTGACCACGCACCACATTCGCGACGGAGAGGGTGGGGAGGGTGTCTTCTTTGTTTTCGTCAGATGTTTAGATTTAGGGAGAATCGGGATTTTAACGGGGTCCCAAATTTTCGCCGACAAAAGCTAAATCAAATAAAAACGAAAAACTCAACGGTTCGGCAGAGGGCAGAGGCACACGTAACAGACTCGTGTGCAAAATTTAGGGTTGATATCCTGAACACAGCGTGGAAAATTGGACTTTCGTGAGGTACACGTGCAAAAGTCCGTCATCACCTCGTAATGTTTTAGTCTCAATAGCAAAGTTTCGTCACGTTGGCGTAGAGCAAAGCACGTTATCTTCGAGTGCGTGTCGGTCGGCACATCTGCACATCGCCATCTAACCGTATGCTACGCATTGCATGACGCATGGCACAGATCGCGTGAAGTTTTTTAACTAACCGGTATATGCCATGGTGTCGTTGGGCATGAGGCGTCGGCGTACAGCTATAACAAGCGCGTAGGCGGAGTATGGACCACGAACTATCGGATATTCAGGCGCCCAGAAACGCGGACAAAACCACCTGCGTCTTGCAAAACAAAATGAATAAGGGGCTGCCAAAGCACTCACACTCTAGACCAGACGGATATTTTCTGCTGTTTCTGATTCTGCTGAAGAGTACGGCAGTTGGTTTATAGTGTTGGTGTGTTGCTATGATTGGCCATGCTGCAAGGCCTAACGCTTGTGCGATGTGCTGGTGTGCTCCCCTATAGTGTTTTCATACTCACGTACTTACGTTACGCGCTATATGGGACAGGGGACAGGGGGCTCCATAATCGACTGAAGATATCTAAGCCGTTTTTTTGTTTTTTTTCCCGTGTAAAAACGTCTCGCCATCAATCAGATGTAGGGGATAGATAGCCCTTACACGGCGATGTCAAGTTTTGTTTGAACATTGACCCCTCTCATATATACTTTCCAGTCGACACATCAAAATTCCCATACAAATACGAATTATAGTATCATACGCATCTTATGTATCTGCTTAAATATGTCAAATCGTGGCAATTCGAGTTTATCGAATCAAAGACTCAGTATACACGGTGCAGCCCGTTGAGTGTCGACTTGCCTGTTGCAAGTTCCTACAGTTAAGCATCGTCTTGCTCGTGCCGTTTCGTCCAGGTTGAGGGTCAACCTCTTAGCAGTGGCGGTGACTGCTGCACTGGCGACCTTCTCGGTCGTGCACGTTGGATCGGCTGCATGTTCATCGGACCCATACCGAGGGGACGTGGTGGCAGAAAGTGATGTTGATGCTCTACGCGGGGCGATGGGCTGCGATGGCAACGGGACTTTCGAAGTAACCTGGCACAGCGTATCGATCCACGAAAGGATCGAGGTGTCCGACGGGAAAAACTTAACGGTGACCGGGAGGTTCGACGCTGAGGCGGAAATTAACGCTAGGGGCACCGACGGCATATTCTTTGTGTATAATAGGTCCACTCTCACGCTGAACCAACTGGTTCTCAGTGGCGGCAATGCAACTGGTGCTGGGGGGGCGATCGCCATTGATAGCAGTACTGTGAACGTGGACGGCTGCAGCTTCGTAGGCAACAGCGCTTCGATATCAGGTGACAATGCTTATATACTCCAGCAAGATCGTCCATAACTACTTATCCACCCATACTAGCACTACACGATCCCTGAGGTGGGTTGCATCGGCTTCATGCATTTTGTCTATTCATAGCTGGCATGCGTGTTGCGCACACTCTAAACAGCACAAATACTGCGCGAATTTATCGCGATGGGACGTAGAATGCTTGATGGCGTCCGGCTTTTCTACTGAGATGCGTA
Source organism: Saccharina japonica (assembly GCA_008828725.1). Lineage (NCBI taxonomy): Eukaryota > Phaeophyceae > Laminariales > Laminariaceae > Saccharina > Saccharina japonica. The sequence goes on along the minus strand of MEHQ01004380.1, from coordinate 112,060 downwards.
GAATTGTTGTGGCAGTCACCCTACCTCCAAACGGCAAGCATGTTGTATCGACATCTGAACGCGTGCAAGGTTCCGCAAGCACTTCGTTACTGGTATTGTTGAAGCTCTGTGCTGCTGCCGCTTCAATAACATACATGTGTGTTGCATTTGCCGTCCGAAATTGTGCATTTATCATCACGAGCTTTGAATTGGATCACTCATAATAACAAATGCATTGCCCAAAATAGTCAATACATTACACCTGGTACATAAATATTGATGGGAACGGGCATATATTCCGTGAACCCCAAGAATACCACCAAACTACCTGGTACTGGAGCGCTGGGAAGTTGGCGGGCATGGTGGCTCCTGCCGGGGGCACGCTTGACGCGGCGCCGGTATCAACCTTTTTTTCCGATGCTGTCTACTGTCCACGGTTTATCAGACACTATTTACAACGAAGATATTGGTGCCTCAAACGAATCGAAGTACAATGTACTATACGGCAATCGTACTGATTAATACACATTAAATGTTGGCACCAGTGCACAGCTTCACTCTGTATAAAATACGTATAATAGTAATTTCCCATCCTGCTCCATTTCGAAGAGAAAGGCACCATCTGTGAAAAGCGATTGTTCGATATATTTTCCATCACTTTCTGGGCTCACACCTACACTGGCCGGGGATGGTTGCGGTGATAGCCACATACTAATACAATAAAAATAAACACAAATGCACCTGGCTTGTTACGACGACGTGTTAGGTTGTAGTTTCATAGATACCCCGGTATATGGTATGCTGTAAGCTCTGCAGATGCTGCCTTTACAAAAACACTCTATGCGGCAGAACAGCAATGATCGTGCGGTTCATATCTCGGTATGGTGTACTCTCCCGAGCCCTCCTTGGTGAATGGACTACGTGAATCTAACCCGAGAGATGCCCTTACGTATAGTATACACGGCGCCTTCCGTGTCATACTAAGTCAATACTGTTGGCCACATCTGGCGGCGCGGCAGGGAATGTTACCCAGTCTCCATGTCACATAACAGTACTATTAATAGCATTATTGTGACTACCGCCTTCGTAAGAGTGATGAATTCGAGCAGGCTTGCATTCCACGACCCTCCTTGGTGAATGGACTACGTGAATCTAACCCGAGAGATGCCCTTACGTATAGTATACACGGCGCCTTCCGTGTCATACTAAGTCAATACTGTTGGCCACATCTGGCGGCGCGGCAGGGAATTTTACCCAGTCTTCACGTCAAATAACAGTACTAGCATTATTGTGACTACCGCCTTCGTAAGAGTGATGAATTCGAGCAGGCTTGCATTCCACGGAGTGGGCGAAAAGGCTGGTAACTCGATAGGTCTATTAATAGCTCTACTGTATACCGGCGGAATGTGGTGACTTCGTTTTTGTTTAACCAGTGTTGGCGAAAACAGACGTTACGCGGCGTATCATACTTGAGCCTACGTCAGTAACGACTGCTAGCTTTGAGGTAGACAGGCCGGTTGCATGGAACCATATCCAGGGCGTACCGACACGCTGAGGAGTTTGACACCATTCGTACTCCTGTTGCGTTCTGACAATGGTTTCCACATGTTGTCGGCAATCTGATATCTCGCTCATATACCAACGAGGGACGGGTAGAGCTTATGATCGTCATTTCCGGGAGATAGGTTGCGGTGGTCAAACTGGCGTACTGCATGCAGTCTCGGCGTCGAGTCCATTGGCAAGCAATGCTGCCAAGCCAAGCAACGACCCAAGTTTTGAGGAAACGCCAGAGAGTAGCAATCATGTCAAAATACGGCTAACCAGCAACTGTCATACACGCCATTGACACTGCACGCGCTCAGTCGCTAGTCGGGGAACACGCCCGTTTCGTTCAAGCAATGTACAACTGTGTCCGGTGGGGACTACTCGTACTGTGTCATCGACGGGCTGGTGCGCCATCGCCACCACCGGTAACGAATGTTTCATGCGCGGGAAATACGACGTGGTACACTTGGTATGATATCGCTAGGTTTGACGAAATGGTTAACCACCGCTCGAACGAAGGTAGTTTATTCATTCCACGTGAAATATCAACTTTATTATCGTGAGAGGATGGCGTCTCCCATGTGTTATCAACCTCCGCCCGAAACGAGTGCCTTGACGAAGATCGGAAACCTCCTAATGCCTTTCATCCTTCCATCGCATCCTACATTCCGTGTTTCGCAGGCGGCGCAATATATGTAGCATCTTCCAACCTCACCCTGACCGGACTCAACGTCTTCGACAACAACTCAGCAACGTTAAATGGAGGTATGCCTACAAGAGTTTCTCCAGTCGTTATTCGATGTTTTGCGAAATAACATGGAGCAAGTGCAGGGCTTGAAATGGTCGAGATCGATGGCACAGTTATTTGCACAACACGTCAAACATTAGCCCGTGACAACATCGTTAATTTTCTGTGTTTGTTTGGTTTGTATGTTGTACAGTCATGCCTTGAACCTTTTCCATTGTTGCTCTGTCACATATTGACATTTTTGCTAACGCGAACGGAGACAGCTTGTGGTGTCAACACCACCACTCCGTGACGCCTATTTTGTACCGAGACGGCCCTCTGGGTCGACCGACAATTATTAATAGTACGCCTATGTTTACGAACGAGGTTGGCGCAGTGGGGCGGGAGCAATCCGCACATTGAAAAGCACGGTGCGGCTTGAAATGCATGTTTTACTCCGCCCAAACCGCTTTGCAGGGGACCAGAATTTGAAGGACGCACCTCCAACCTTCTTTTACCACATCACGGAATACTGTATAGTACCGCCCTGCCATTTCTCGTTTTCTCAACCCAACACACTGCCCGTACACCCACGGGAATATGCAGCTTGCTTCATGTGTTATTCGTGATGGTATATCGTATCGGAATGATACGACATCCCTGGTATGATACACATCGTCAAATCATAACTCTGAACTAATTACTGTGTTTGAATGGGACGTTGATGAAGTAGTTGGTGCCAGTGGCCGCCGACATGATTGTTGCTTCGCATCCACTTATTCTGTTTCCTGAGACCGGCGTTACAGGATCCAAGATAGGAACGGTGTACCGCACATCTACTTGGGCGTTTAAAGTCTAGATGCAGCGGCTTTCTCTCGTGTGTAAACGGTAAAACCAGTATTGTACTTGGAATTCAACACTGCTTGTGACTATACTTCAGAATTTTTGCAATATGGCACGATTGTATTACAGCCGTTTCTCTACGTTTGGTTACGAACTTCAGTTTGATCGACATGCGTTACGCCGACGCCCACAAAGTGGAGTACATACGTTTTGCTATCAGGCCCTCCCTTATCGTTATGAGGTGTACGGCCTTAACGTAATGGTCCCGTCGTCTTCGTCTTCCCGTTCACAGGTGCGCTTGCGCTTGCCGATGGCTCCAAGGTCAAAATTGGCGACATCGAGGCCTCCCACAACACAGCATTCGCCGGTGGAGGTGAGTTAAGGGGTCGTGGGTTAAAACGCGGGACACGTGGGTTGGTGTTACGCACGCTAGTCGAACATTGGACGGAAACAAACCCCATGTTGTCAGAAATATGGACCCACCTCAGCGACTGCTGTACACTAGACAAAACTCTTTTTTTTCCATAGTGTTCCAGCAGTTCAGATCCCCGTACCCCGCCCGCTCCAGAACGGTATTTCGAGCTCTGTCCTGACCAGCGCATGGTTATCTCGTATTCGCATCAGCCTCCTTTGCGAGAGAAACTCCATGGTTGAAGGCCCACCAACCCGCGTGATGAAACCCTGGCAACGCAAGCTTGTGCTCTGAAATTTTTTTAAGGCAAGCGATGCGCACTTGTCTATGTTGATGGTACTAGTAATACTGTTGTGAAATGTACTCCCTACCGACTTTGAACTTGGATTGCTGCTATGTTGACGGGATTGCAACGGCTAGACGAAACTATTGTTCGTTTGTTCACATTAATCTGCTGACATGTAGATTTGTTGAGAATGGGAACTTACCAACGTGGCACATTAACCTATAGTTATTACACATGTAAACCTCGTCAACTCGGGATGTTTACGGCATGACGATTGGAGACCTCGTTTGTTGACTCCAGTATCTACTACTACTGAGTTTATACGAACGACACCTACACTCCATCGCATATATTATGTTTAACACGGCAACGTAACGTAGCACCCCTGTGCAGGCCAAGAACAATGCAAACAACAGAACTCAGAAGCAGAGCAAGAACCTTCCGTATATTTATTGGGGTAGACACAGAATGATACCTATTAATAGATTATCTCTGGGTTAGGTTGATAATTACAGTATGGCACCCAGGTGGACTGGTTTGTGGTCCCCGATCGTTTCCAAGATCGGACATGACGCGTGGGTTACGTGTTTCCGTCATTTCAATGTGCAGGTGTTTTCAACGTGATATCATCCAGCATCTACTTCAACGGTGAAGTGAACTTGACAAGGAACACGGCAGAGGAGGGCGGAGGTGCGAAGGGGCCAGGGGTTGACACGGCTATTTTCAGGAGTTTGCGGTAAAACCAGGCTAGCGTATATCCGACAACGCGCTCAGCCTACAAGTACTGAGCGGCAATACCATTGGCGGCGACGGATCGACAATGTCTAGAGACCACCCATAAAATAAACTGTTCCGGAGTCATAAGTCCTTATCACGCGCATCTACACTACTCGTACTGTGGTGTACTGATCAACGGTCCAGTCCGAGGTTCGAAACTGCATTACTTTGTTCGGCTACGCGGAGAAATGTGCGTGTGGAGTGTCGCTTTCATTGTGCTCCAAGTCAGGTTTGGGTCCGCGTCCCCCTTCTTGAGAATGTGATGATAACGAAAGATAGAACTGGAATGAAATTCAAGCCAATCCAAGTTGAAGGACTTGGGTCACCGTACGATTTGCCAGTTGGCCTAGTTTTGATGTCCCGAAGATGTACGCAACGCCCGGAGTTGTCATACTAGTATTATCGTCGCCGCCTTCAAACACCGCCGCTACTTGGTTCGTCTCAATCACAAGGTACCACGCGGGTGAAAGGTTCAGCGAACGTCCATCCACATTTCGTTCCACTCTGTTGGTCCACCACGCACGGATATAAGTTGGATCGCTAGGTCAAACTCCTGCTAATCGTTGATGAGTAAACCCATAAAAGTTGCTGATTACCACCTCGATTGCGGCAATGGATATAACCATCGCGGCACACAACTCAGCATGCTTATAGCACAGAATGAAGCTGTCCGGCTTCAAACCCGCATTGTGGGCGCGGGTCAGTTGCGGCAAAGCTACACGGCCAGTGCACATTTGACTATGTGCGTCTCGTTCCGGCGTTACAGCGTCCGCTCGTTTATGTGACACTTACAAGGCCGTTTATGTGACCAACTTGGTAGGATCGTTGCGTTGTACACCTGCCAAAATCGTCGGACGCGTTCCTTGGCCGATCGCGCGCAACCCGACTACAGACTGTTAATAGCGGACAGCCGAAATACCTGCGACTGTCCGGCAGACTGTTGACATCGCGCGGTCATTTCGAATCCCAGGTGCCATCAACGGTCATAAGGCTGACATCACCTTCATGGCTATCTCGAATTTGGACTGGAATACTGCACAAGATGGAGGTAAGGGTGATTCACGGAATATTTGTGAACGAAGACTCGCAGCGTTAGTTAGTTACGTAAGCTCCAAATCAAGAACCCGAACAAAGCTAAGTCATGCTTGGACCAGCGATTGCCTTAATAGGCCAGTCGTGGTAGCTGCAGCTTTGCAGGTTTGGTGTCTACTTAAAACCTAACCATACGCGATGTTTTTGCATTTAGTCACTCTGACGTTTGAAACCGAATCTTGGAAGCGCTCGTCCGCCGTCATAACCCTACCCTCATCTAGCCACCTGTAACGTAAACCAGAGAATATGCATATCCGCACAGACGATTGAGCGTTCCGGCGCTCCGTCGTCTACCCTTCCCTTGAGCTCCCGTTTTGTCCAGAGACTACGCGGTCGACCTTCTCACAGTACAGATGTGGAAAACTTAGCGTGGCATGAATATATATTTCCAGGTACGAGGAACTACATTTCAATTGGTGACTGTAACGGCGAAACAGTAGCAATATCTCTTGATACCCACCTCTGAGTGTCCCCTCCGCAATATATGAGGGGTGTCCCCTTTAAATTTGCAAGCTAGTGGGTTCCGGGTTTGAGAAACGGTTGAAGTTCATAGCTGTAAAATGTCGCTATACTAGCCCTCCGTAGACACAATCCAGTGCAAATTACGAAATTGACCTACGTAGGTATACGCACCTTATTGACGGAACGTCAGCATGCGGCTACTACGACCTGGACACTAGAGGGTGCGATTTTTTGCGCCAGCTGCACGCCGAACTCACCTGTCGTCGACGGCGACCACAGGATGGCCAGCACAACCAGCTGCTTCTCATATCGCCCTTAGACTGTAGTGTGTGCTTAAATGGCTCCTTAGGGCACGCGTGAGAGGTTGTAAAGTTCACCGTATCATATATTGTCGATTTTGGTAGAAAATACGTGGTATTGGGTACTTACCATTCGTACAGGCGTTGAGGGCATGGTTTGCCACTTGTCGATCCTCATTACAATCTCTTGAACACGTGTATTACACATAACATAATATTTTCCATCATTCGCTAAATTACTTAATTATACCCCCCCCACCCCGTGCACCCCCGTGGGTTGGCGTCGGTTGGCAACGACGCTGTAAAACACGCCACTCGCTGCGTGAGCTAGACAACCAGGGTGCCGTTTTTGTTTGTTATTTTTTTTTGGCGGTCACCAAAGCTGGCGGTCGAGTAGATCATTTGTGCGGGGTGGAGAACCTTTGTTCCGCACAAGGGGAATGGTCGTATCACGTAGTGTTAATATGGTAAGGCGTCCGCGAGGCAGTTACATAGTAAAACCCATTGCTGTCTCCGGAAGCGGCCACACCAGAAATTAAATTAACTCATTGAAGCTGTCGTCCATATGCAAGTCCGCCTCAGAGGCGGTTCTTAGCAGGATGCAGCTCACCCTCCATGCGACTCGCCCAATACCCCACGGCGTTTCGCGCTTGGTGCAAGCAATGTCTGCCTGGTTGGTGAAAACCCAACGCGCTCCGTCCCGGCATTGTAGGGATGCGAGGGTCTATGGTCATATGACTACGGCCGTGCACAACATGAGTACACCCCCCCCCCCCCCCACCTGGATGATGGATGACATTAAGTCAGGCCTATTGAACTCATGAAACAAATGCCTTGCCATTGACCGACCACACGACCAAAGAGACGGAGCACCAAACGGTACGTAGATATCTTGACATCTTCAACGATAGAAGCCGGTACGAAAGTGTAGGGGGATTGTTGGCCAAGCTTTCGGCAGCGAAGGTCTCTCGGGAGCGTTAGTGGGGTAGCTACCCATGGTGAAACGTACATACGATAGAGGAAGCGACGTACGGGGCATCCCGATGTGTGAGTAAGACTTTGTGTTATGCAAGCCGTCCTTGAATCTTGCACGGTAAAAATGAACCTCCCTGGAGGGAAGTAACCAGTACAGCAGCGGCGCAAGAAGATAGAAGATAGCGGTCGTTGGGACGCCAGGATGTTACCATGCAGATCGCCTGACACAAACGTGGGGTACTTGTGTTAAGGGTGTTGAACTTGGCTCCAGGCTATGAGCCCGTGTTGGAAACACTATTTAGTGTGGTGCGCCGGCAAAATAACTGAAAGACACCAGACCCTCAACGAGTACTAGGATTGGGAAGTCCCAGTAACTTGAACATTTCCCACTACAAACACGAACAAAAACAAGCTGGAGATAGTCTCGGAAGAGATTCAGAGAAAAACGGTGAGGCAGGGTAGGTGGAGTAAGAAAGGACTGGAAGGGTAAGTACTAGTGTGCTGGTGTTCGGAGTTCCTGGGACATGACGAGAATAGGTTCAAGAGGAAGTGCGACGAAGTAGGACTATACTGCTTTGCATTAGGACAAGTAGAAAGGGAGGGAGAGCATTTTCGAGTTACACTTAAACCGAAAGCGAGCATGGAGTGGCAGAGATTAGAGACAGAACAAGTGTCGGCATGGGTTAGAAGACTAGGGTGGAGGGTATGTATAGCTAATGGAARTAGCGAATCTAAGACGTAGTCCTAGGGTGAACGAAGGTAAGGGGAGGCAGGAAACAGTAACTGGCCCAAGGGAATGTGAGAGAAACACAGTGGCGTAGAGGAAGACAAAACCAGAAACGGAAACAGTAAGAAAGCTCAAAGAAAAGAACACAGAAGTAGCAACGAAGGAGAAAAAACGAAAGACAAGAGTCGAGCGAAGCAGTGAAACGAAGAAGAAGCTGAGAATAGGGTCATGGAACGTATGTGGAATCGCCACGGAAGAGCTGCAAGAGGATAGAAATAGCCGAACAAATAAGTGAGCGCGACTTAGGCATAGTGGGAATCCAAGAGTCGTGGGAAAAAGAGGGGGGCGAAATAGGATGCACAATTGGAGAGTACGCATGGATACGTGGAAAAAGAGAAAGGGACAGAACAAGAAGAATTGGGGGGCGGGGGGAGTAGGGTTCCTAGTCAAAGAATACCTTGTGACATAATAGAAGTGATCAAAGACACGAAATTCGACGAAAGCATCTGGATAAAGATACCAGGGGAGAGGGGAGCGAAAGATTATTTCTTAGGAAACATCATATATGCCCCCAGAGTCGAAGAGTACGTAAAAGATATACAGAAGAAGTTCGGAGAAATAGCAGTGATGTACAAAAATATAAAAGACAAGGAGAAAGTCGTACTAGTCGGAGATTTTAACTCAAGAATTGGGAAGGCAAGCAACCCGAACGAGTAACATTGGACAGTATGGGGAGTAACTAAGAATAATAATCGGGGAAGAGATGCTGAAGTTCCTTAAACAATGAGATGAAGACTCTGAACGGTAGAGTAAAAAAGCCGGAGCCAGAATGGACTAGACAGTGCATACAAAAGGGAGAAAGCTCCGTTCTTGACTTTATAGTGGTAGAAAACGGAAGTAGTAAGGAAACTGAAATACATGTATGCGCGGCGGACGTAGGAACTACGGATCACTGCCTAATATGGACAGACAGCCAGCAGACGAGAGTTATCAAAAATAGGCGCGGTAGGAAATTGTACAGATGGCGAATAGATAAACTAGAAGTAAAGGAAAAACGGGAAGAGTTCCAAGAAGAGATGACTAAAAATGCAGAGCATTTTTCCGATCTGCTGGAAAGACATAGGTACGACAAAGAACAATATAGAGAGAGATAGTGCAGGAGCGAGGATAATAGAAGGATGGGAGAAATTGGTCAAAACCACAGCAAGTAAAGTAATAGGAAAGAAGTTGATAATATGCAATAGAGCAGTAAAATGGTGGGTGAAGAAGTAAAAGAGGCTCTCAGGAGTAAGGAGAAAGGCACACGCAAGATACGCATCGAGCAAAACTACGTCAGAATGGGAGGAGTATGGTATTGCTAATGAAATAAAGTAAAAAAGGTGGTTGAGAAGAAGAAGCAAAGGGGTATGGAAAGACGTAGTTAATAAAACGAATGAAGACTTTGATGGCGGGATGAAGCAGATGTGGGTAGGGATAAAAGGGATACTAGGCAAAAAGCGGGAGAGGCAGATACGGGAGATAGCTACATTAAGAGCACAGAACGGTAAAATGGTTAGTAGTTCGAAGGGGAAAAGGGAAGTACTTGTAGAGACATTACCGCAAGCTAGGGACGCCCACAACCAACGAAACGTTCGACAAAGAATTTGAGAAAGATATCAACGCGTYGGCGGAGGCGAACGTAGATGCATCAGAAAGGGAAGACAGTGGCTCAGAGGGTTACAGGGAGAGTTCACAAGAGAAAAGTAAAGAAGTGTGTAGCTAAACTTAAGAATAGAAAGGCAGCAGGGGCAGACCAAATAGTTAATGAATTTATGCAGTACGGGTAGAAGGAATGCGTTACCATGATGGTAAGTTGTATAACTGGATATGGAAAACGAGTACGCACCTAAGAGATGGAGAGAAGGAGTAGTAGTAAACTTGTTTAAGAAAGGAGACAAGGCTGACCCGGGTAACTATAGGAATAACGCTACTAAGCACTGTAGGTAAAACGTTCTGTAAGATTTTGAACGATAGAATGGGAACAATGATGGAGAAGGAAGAAAAGATTAGCGAAGGGCAAGCAGGATTTAGGCCAAACCGTAGCTGCGTCGATCATGTGTACACATTAGGTAAGATAATCCAAGGCAGGAAAGACGCGGGGCTAACAACGTACTGTTTCTTTTTAGATGTACAGAAGGCCTACGATACAGTATGGAGAAATGGGCTGTGGAAAAAGTTGTGGGAAATAGGGATAAGAGGAAAGATGTGGAGAATGATGAAGAAGATGACGGAATGTGCGAGAAGTGCTGTGATGTTGGACGGGGAAATATCGAAGTACGTTGATATCCTACAGGGAGTTGCCCAGGGATGTACGCTATCACCTAACCTATTCAAGGTATACATTAATGACATGATAGTAGCAGTAGAAGCAGCATCGCAGGGAGTCACGGTGGGGGAAGATACGGTGTCGGGATTGATGTTTGCTGATGATTTCGTTTGCATATCAGAAACACCCGAAGGACTGCAGAAACAAATAGAGAAGGCAATCGAGTACACCAGGAAGTGGAGAGTGACGGCGAACGTAAAAAAGTGCGCAGTAGTTGTATGTAACGAAGATAAGGAGAATCCGGTAACTTGTAAGTGGAAGTGGGGAGAAGATGAATTACCGATCGTAGACCAGTATACGTACCTTGGCGTAGAAATCTCAAAAGATTGCTCTTGGGATGCACACATAAATAAAATAATAGGCAAGGGTAAGGCACACGTAGGCAAGATGGAAGCAGTCCTAACAGACTCGCACCTTGACACTAGAATTAAGAGATGTATACTGATGAATGTGATTGTACCAAAGCTAGAATATGCAGGAGAAGTATGGGAAGGGAACGCGAAGCTCGTAAAACAGCTGGAAACAGTACAGATGACAGCAGCTAAAAAAGTACTAGGATGCTCAAGTACGACGAGTAATACAGTATTGAGAGCAGAACTGGGAATGTACCCACTTAAGACAAATAGAGACGTGCGTAAGTTGAAATGGCAATATAAAGTAAAGAACATGCCAAATAAGAGGTTGCCAGCCATAGCCGATAAAGCTGTATGGGAGAAAGTAACCAAAGGGCGAGCTGGAATAAGGTGGGATAGCGTAGTCGAGAAAGTATGGAAGGAAATAGGAAACCAAAAAGAGACGCTGGCCATAGAGAAATTTAGCGGATACAAGACAGAAGTGAAAGAAAGGATAGAAAGAAGGGAAAGGCTAGCACTGAGAAAGAAGGTGGAAGGGGAAGAACACTTAGAGATGTACGGGGGGTTGAGAGAAGGAATAGGAATGAAAAGGTATCTGCACGGCCCAATGGACTTCGCGAAAAAGCTGAAACTGCGATTTCGTGTAGGGGACCTGGACCTGCCAGAAAGAAGAAGGAGGTATACCAGTAGCCGGGAGGAGGAGGAAGTAGAGGCACAGATGTGCCCATGTGGCAAAGCCATAGAGAGTAGAGTTCACATAGTGGGAGAATGTGAAAGGTACAAGGAGGAAAGGGATGTGCTAGAGGAGGAGATGAGGAAAATAGACGAGTGTGACATGGAGCAGTTTGGTACACTAAATAGTAGCGAGAAAACGATCGCTATCTTAGGAGATAGATGGTGGCCACAGGCGGCGAAGCAGGAAGGGGATAAGATTAGCAAAAGGTTTCTCTGTAATATATGGAAACAACGTAATGAGCGCCCAAATGTTGGAGGTGTCTCTATTAGGAGTAGGAACGGTGCTCCGTCTCGAAAGGGATGCGTGGTCAATGGTCAAATGACTAAGGCAAGCAACAAATGAGTACGCCCCCCCCCCCCCCCCCCCCCCAATACCTCACGGCGTTCGCGCTGGTGCAAGCAATGTCTGCCTGGTTGGTGAAAACCCAACGGCTCCGTCCCGGCATTGTAGGGATGCGAGGGTCTATGGTCATATGACTACGGACCAAGAGTGCCGACAACAATGATACAACCACCCCCCCACCCCGTACAACCGTTATATTACTCCTACATCGAGCGGTTAAGTGAGTCTACAAATGGTCGACTATCCGTATAAATTCGAGTCGAAACGTAACCAGACGCGCATGTTCGATCGGTGTCCGTGAATAATTCCAAGGAAAATGACGAGGTTGCACATTTTGTCTACCGGCAGGTGCAATCCATGCCAATAACTCCAAGATCAACATCCATGGTACTACCATGTTTGAGGGGAACACTGCCGATCTAGATGGAGGTGTGAGATAGTGTGTGCACGCTTCTCTGGCGTCACCGTATTCGGCAGCATATGGTATCTCGCCTTCGTTAATGCAGTCTATCGTGTAGTGTATCGGCAAACTTGTACTCACGCGTTGAAGCTGGCGTAGTTAAGGTGTTTCTTCGCACAGGTGAACCGCTGCTGAAATGTCGCCGATTATGCCCCAATTCAACTCAGTAGGTCACATGGGTACGTGACTAATCTGGGAATATTTGCAAGCGCGGTTCGGTTTCAGGCAATACTGTATACGGTAACCAAATATCGCATACGTAGTGTGTCGATGTGTTAAAATTAAGAGCCCGGAATTGATGTGTGACTACCACTCTGTTGTACTCTTTGTGGTAAACCCCAGTGCGATATACGACAACAACGCCTATATGCTAGTCTACTGTTGAACAGAGTAGTGGGCGATGAACAACTCGAGGCGCCGATGCCACATCTTTAACGGTTTTATTATTGTGTGTCGATCCACTTGTTGTTCACGTTACCATATTACGGCGCTATCCCTTGACCATTGTATGCGCTGTATGCTCTCGTACCCACAGGTGCCATCAACGAAGAAGACTGTACAACTAACATTACTTCCTTCACCTATTTCACCAGCAATAGTGCTCGCAGTGGAGGTAAGAGATGATAAAACTACAGCTCTCGTTGTATGACAACTACGCCAACAAAAACTACTTTGGCACAAACAATACAACAACCGTGGTTGGGAACACCTAATAAAAGCACGTGGCGGGCTAGTGGTGTCGCTCCTATGCTTGCGGTTTACTGCTGCGATCAGATTGTGCCTGGTATGTGCCACCTCTCTGTTCTGGTGGTTGGATGGAATAACAACCACTTCGGCGTCTACGACCCAAAGATTTTATTAGGAACTTCTCCCGTTGCTCGTTGATTCGACCGCAAGATTGCTGGATCGCGCTGAACATCGTCGGGCACGGGCAGTCGCATCCCTTTCATAGCTTGTATTTACATAGTTGACATTGCATATTCGGTGTCTACGTACTAAAATGTTCAGGTTCGTATACTGCGCGCCTGCTGCAAGCATCCGTCCGGGTCACCTAGCCGACGAGTCAGCGCCCGCCACGCCCTCGTGATATCGTTGTGCCTACAATAATTTCGATTGATAATCCACAGCTAACCCCCTGTGTGCACTATGTACTCTAAGTGTGATGCGGGAAACAAAGCATGATATAACGAATACGAATGTGAGGGTTCAATCGGTATTACCATCTAGAACATGCAGTGTGTATTGCGGTCGGACTGCAGCTGAAACACTAACATGCTACTTGTTTACCGAGTAGTAACACGATGTAAGCCCTAACACGATGTAAGCCCTAACATGATGTAAGCCGTAACCGTAACCCTACACTAAGATGGAGATGAAGACGCGTGCTACGATAGAGGTAACACGTTTTGGACTCCTTAACTCAAATCCGTCGGACGTTCATTTTTGTGACGAAAATATTGTTCAGAGACACTTCGGTCATGAACGTTTTCATCCGGTAGTAAATATATTTTCCTCCAAAACATTGGTTCCGGTGAGGTATGGCGCTCCTTAAGTGGGGAGCTCAGAAAACACATGGTGCACCTTTATCGTAGCATCCGACCCATGAAGTAGCCACTGCTGGCTGAAATAGCCTCTGCTGGCCAACGTGTCTTCTGTTGAAACATATACAGGTACACACCACGATCGCGAACTTTGAACAAACGTCTGGTGATGTTATGGCTTTACTCTTTAACCATGACTCACCTCACACGGTAAATTGTTCGCGACATTGTACATTGTCTGGATTACGTCCGCGCACTGCCCAACACCCGTCCAACCCGGCCTTTGTTTGTTCACGTACGGTCATGGTGTGTTTCAGGTGCAATCATGTCCTCCTCAGGTTCAAACATTTTGTTCAGGGGCAACGTATCATTTACCAACAACTCTGCCCAGGCTGGCGGAGGCGCGATGTTGATCACTGCACCTGACGAGCTTGACCTCAGTGACTCGAAGTTCAGCTTCAACCGGGCAGAGTTTGGCGGTGCAATTTCTCTCACATCAACCAAAGAGGAGACGAGAGAGTTTGGGGAGTGTCACTTTGAGGAGAACGAGGCAACAGATGGAGGAGCGTTGTACTTGTACACCGGCGCAGGGACTGCGGCAGTAAAGGACTCCAACTTTGTCAGAAATTATGCAAGTGAGAAGACTCGAAATGGCGCGGAAGCGTAGAGGTGTACACGTTCAACACTTCACAGTTAAACGCCGTTGGTGTTCGGCCTGAAGCTTCTCCAGCCCATACCATACTGACGATACAAACTTCCCCCTGTATGATGTTATACACTATTGCTGAACGACGTGTCCTACGATAGAGGTAGGACGGTTTGGCTGAAACTTGTTATTGAATTATCGGGCTCCTTATCCCGATATCGTCGGACTTTCATTCTTGTGTTGAAACAACATATATTGTATACTCAGGCCATGGGGTTGTGACTCCGGTAGTCCATTTACTTTCCTCCGAAACTCAATTTGTTTTGAGTGAAGTAAAATCGGGAGTCAACCAAATGGAACTACGTGATCGTAGGGATGTGGTTCCACTTTTAGAAACCGAAACTACTGGGTCATGGTGTAGCACACGAGATCATTCTCTTCAAAGGCGACCAAAAGCCAAACCATCGAGGCTTTTGATAAACAATTCTGAGCATAATGGAAGGAGACGCCGACGACTCTCGAAGCACTCGGTCGTCGAAGACAGCGATCACCCGCGTCTGCAGCCCATGGCGGATTCGGAGTCGACGCGGCTTTGGTGAAGTGAATTGGTTCAGTACTGCTGTAGAACGAAGTGATGCTTGGCCGACAATGTTACGCAGACGAGCATAATATAGGCTGGAGCATAGTGTAATATGTAATATATTACGTATTATCTGATAAGATAAACATGACATGTGATAAACATGACATGTACTTTGTAAGGCAGTACGCATTTTGCTACTTGCCCGTTTCACCTGACCTCAAGCAGAAGAGAAACGGAGGTTGCCGAAATACTCGATCATACAAGACGAGATTGACGCCCCCCTCGTCTCGAACGACACGGTCTCTGGGGTGGGTGCGCGGCGCACTCAATCATCTCTACTGGTGCGGCACCTACCTGCGATATAGCACGCGTACTGCTCTATGTACGTCGTTTCTTTTTCACTATTAAATACTACCTGGTAGTATTAATCGATAAATAGCTCTTCTTGTGCTCGTGCATACGTGATGTAACGGTATGCATAATACGCATGTAGATTCGATGCAATAATGTATCTGCAGACCGGCGACCTATAGAGGCGTACGTAGCGCAATGTATTATCAATATGTACATACCGGGGTATCATTTGTACGTATTCTATACGAGACGTGCCTGGTAAATATGATCGTACTGCTGTTTATATGAATATGTACGAGCATGGAAGCTTGTCCCTTGACCACGGACGGTGGCTTGGTTATTTGGTTGTGGTTGGTTTAGTAGATTTGTTTGTTTGTTGTGGAGATGCGTGGATGTGAACACTACCACTTAACAGCTGACACCGACTATTGTAGTCTGACTTGCGTCGGATTCCGCCTACCCACGCCACGAAGGCGCTCTCAGCAATTGGTTCCTTTTTTTTTTTTATTTTTTTTCAAATAAAGACAAAATCTCTCACCACGGTGGGATTCGATCCTGGGTACCAATGATAGTAATCTTTGAAGCTGACCACTACTCTACCGGGGCGACCCCTGCTATATTAATATTAATTCTATTTTTTAATATCAAAATAATACCTGTCGCACAAGACAGACAGATGATTGACCGTATGCAGTCCTTTCAATTGCAATACGTTGTTTTTTTTGTTTTTTTTTTAATTTGCTGACGTCTCGTATCAAGAGAGGGAACATATATGCGTTGACGAGACGGCCCTCGACTATGTGTAGTTTATTTCATGGATCGATATGCGGCTTCTCGCGCCCCCCCCCCCTGGTCGGTGAAAACCCGACATGCTCCGTCCCGGCGTTGTAGGGATGCGAGGGTCTAGGGTCCGACGACTACGGCCATGCATGGAAATGAAGTACACCCCCCCCCCGCCGCGCCCCAGATAGAGGACCATTCTTTGGATCTTGTGGGGGAACTTGACTTGATTCCAGTATAGAAACCGGTCCTTCTTGTGGTGGTTACTCTGTAGTCACGCGAGGGGCTAGAGGCAGGCACGA
The DNA here is from genome assembly GCA_008828725.1 of Saccharina japonica. Classification (NCBI taxonomy): domain Eukaryota; class Phaeophyceae; order Laminariales; family Laminariaceae; genus Saccharina; species Saccharina japonica. Next base: position 95,474 of record MEHQ01004380.1, on the reverse strand, counting down.
GCCATAGCGAGCCAAGTGCCTTGACATGCACAGCACTCCACGTATCAACTTCCAGCTCGCATTTCTCGAAGCTTGGTTACTTGGTTCCGAGAGCGTCATTCTTTGGATCTTGTAGGGTAACTTGACTTGATTCCAATGTGGAAACAGCCCCTTTTTGTGGTGGTTACTGCTATAGTACAGGGTTCGATCTCCTTTCGCAAAATTGCCCGCCGCACCCAATCAAAGCAAGCGGCGGGGAAAGAACTACCCCGTCCGTATATGATGCACGTATTATAGGCCTCTGGTTCGCTTTATAATTAATAATAAACTAAGAAACACGTCAGCTGTGAACTCTCCCAACCGGTCGATATTCATCTTTGCTAGCTGCGTGGCGATATTCCATGATGTTATTGTTAGGTACATTTCCTCGCGACTGACTACTGGCCGGTGACTCCCCTGGATGCTACCAGGGTCGACGAGACGATAATACTTGTAGAACGATTTCCGATTGGTTTCGCCCCATATCATCACGTGTACCGAAACAGCAGATCACACGAAAGGGGCACATAGATAGGTAAGGGGTACTCCCTGTGAATGTAGCAGCAGGTCTTCTTGACGTAGCACGTGATTGGCGATTTTCCACGTACTCGCTATCTTGACTCCTGCTCTTTCTTGATATACGCAAAAGCAAAGTATTCACACACCTGTATAGTTCGCAGAGGGTGACCCAACGGCGGAGGAGGTGACTTTCGTGTTTTCTGCAGGCGGGCTGTGAGCGGCGCACTCTGATCCTACAGCTCTTTGTCCCATCTCAAACGTTCTACCAGGCAATACGATCACGAGAACCGGATCCAAAGGTTCGATCCTGCACACAATGCCATGAAGATTGGGACGAAGGCTAGTATTAGGACCTCAATAATTGCAGATAAACTCTTGCTTCGGTACTTGGATCTTGGCGTGGATCTGACTATGAATAATATTTAAATTTCAATGATTGAGATAATAACCGTATGCATCGTTTTATTCGCCCCTCTCTGTCCGAGAGGGCGTGTTACGCGACGTTTCTTTATGTATGGATATGCGGCTTCGGGTGCCGCTTCCCCACTCTCCGATAAAGAATAATCGTTTCCGCGATGGACACGCGATTAATATGCTATACGCCCCACTCTGATCGAGAGGAGTCACTCCCGAGATGGACGATCGAATTATCGATACACGACCATGCCCCCCTTCCTTCTCTGTCCGAGAGGAAGGTTCACGCCATGGACAACAATGTTCACGAGATGGACAGTCCACGAAATGGGCTATTGTTATTTCTTTGTTTACTTGTGGGCTATGGTTACTTTATGTTATTTTATTTTATTTTATTTAGGTATGGGCGTTCTCGAGATAGACAACATTACTCACGAGTTGGACAATTTATGGATCATACACGCATGGTTCACGAGTTAACCATGTATTGGTAATCTTGCTCACCAGGTGGAAAATGTATGGATCATACACGCATGGTTCACGAGTTGACCATGTACTGATAATCTTGTTCACGTGGTGGACAGTCCACGAGATGGACAGTTCCCGAGAAGGACAATTCGGTTTAATTGCGGATATATGACCGCTTTCCCCATCTCTGATCGAGACGAATTATTACCGAGACGAACAGTTCTCGCGACGGACAATATAATTGTCGAATTACGACTGACCCCCCCCCTCCCCTGGCTGTCCGAGAGGGAGAGGTCACGCCGTGGAAAATATGGTTCACGAGATGGGCAGTCCACGAGAGGGGCTATTGTTATATTTTGGGCCGCATATTTGGGTATTTGGGTATATGTTGTTTTTGGCCGCTTCTCCCATCCCTGATCAAGAGGAATAACTCCCGAGATGGAGAGTTCACGCGATGGACAATTTGATTACCGAAAAATAGCCTCTTCCATCTCCTTGCCTTTCTGCCCGGGAGGAGGTGTTCACACGATGAACAATATAGCCCACGAGCTGGACAGTTCACGAGAGGAACACTTTATTTATTTTATTTTATTATTTGTATTAATCATTTGTTTATTAACTTATTTTATACATGGCTCCCCCTCCCCCTCTCTGATTGAGAGGCATCGTTCACGAGAAGGGACAGTTCACGAAAGAACAATGCTGTGTTTGGTACGCGGATGCGCACCCGCTACCCCCCCCCTCTGCCCCGCCCCCTCTGTTCGAGAGAAAGGGTCACGGGATATACTAGATGGGTTACGACGTTGACCATTTATGGAAGCGATCAACCGGCCCTCGGTTGGCGCGGCGGCCCGCGCTCGCCCGGGCACGACGTGCGACCCAACCTCCCTGCGGCTGCTGTACTTTCGTTTGGGGGAGGGGGGGGGTGGCAGTTGATTGTACCACAAAACATGTTAGTGTTGCATACACAACCATGCACCACTTTTACACGACCGCTTCCGCCCTTCCCTCTCTGTCCGAGAGGAAGAGCTCAAGCCATGGACAATATTGTTCACGAGATGGACAGTCCACGGGATGGGCTATGGTTATTTTATTTTATTTTATTTTATTTTGAATTTAATTTAATTTTTCGATATATGGCCGTTCCCGAGATGGACAATGTTGCTCACGAGGTGGACAATTTATGGATCATACACGCATGGTTCACGAGTTGACCATGTATTGATAATTTTGTTCACGAGGTGGACAGTTCACGAGATGGACAGTTCACGAGAGGGACAATATATTTCATCGCGGATATATGGCCTCTTTCCCCGTCTCTGATCGAGAGGAATCGTTACCGAGACGAACAGTTCTCGCGATGGGCAATTTAAATGGTCGAAATACGGCCGCTCCCCCCCTTCCCGCTCTGTCCGAGAGGAAGTGTTCACGCCATGGACCATATTGTTCACGAGATGGACAGTCCACGAGATGGGCTATGGTTATTTTAATTTCGTTTATGACCTTTTAATTTTAATTTTCGACATATGGCCGTTGCCGAGATGGACAATATTGCTCACAAGGTGGTCAATTTAAGGATCACACACGCATGCTTCACGAGTTGACTATGTATTGATCATCTTGTTCACGAGGTTGACAGTTCACGAGATGGACAGTTCACGAGAGAGACTCTATATATATATATATATTTTTTTTTTTTTCAATTACAAATATATGGCCGCTTCTCCCATCTCTGATCGAGAGGAATCATTCCCGAGATGGACAAACAGTTCACGCGATGGACAATTTAATTACCGACATATAGCCGCTCCCACCCCCTTGCCTCCCTGCCCGGTAGGAAGTGTTCACACGATGGACAATATTCCCACGAGGTGGACAGTTCACGAGATGAACATTTTACTTATTTATTTATTTATTTTATATATATATATATTTTTTGTTTATTGTTTTATTTAATTTTCGATACATGGCTGCCCCCCCCTCTCTGATTGAGAGGCATCGTTCACGAGAGGGACAGTTCACGAGATGAATAATGCTGTGTTTGGTACGCGGATGTTTACCCTCTCCCCTCCCCTCTGTTCGAGAGAAAGGGCTCACGGGATAAGCTAGATGGGTTACGATGTTGACCATTTATGGAAGCGATCTACGGATGAGCCCCCCCCCCTCCCTCTCGGTCCGAGGGGCAGTGTCCCCGAGATGGATAATGTGGTTCACGAGATGGACAATGTATCAGATTGATATACAAATGGTTCTCGAGTAAACCCTGGATTGCTCCTGGTGGTCGGTATACCCCCTGCGGGGTTGTTTTTTGAGCGTTCCGTTCTGTTACGGAAATTACGCGCAAACGAGGCTGGCCGACGCCCTCTTACGGCGGCGCTGCTGCTCCCTCCCTCGGTCTCCTATTTCCCATGCTGTGCGAATTGGTGTGACAGATGCAACCGCTGCTCCTGCAAGCGCTCCACTTATCACGTAACGAACAAAACGAGTGCTCGTGGCACCATTTCGACCCGGCTGATGAAGGGAAGGATTGGCGCGATGAATGCTAGTGGTCGATGTGCGGCTGCGCTCCCCCCCTCACCCTTTCTGATGGGGAGCGATTGTTCACGCCATTGACAATTCGTTGACCGATGTACGGCTGCTCGCCCCGGCCACGCCTTCTTTGGCCAAGAGGCGTGGATCACGACATACTGACCGGTTTAGGTCTGCTCGCCATCCCCCGCCCACCCCCATCGATGATACTTTGGTATTCGGATTGTAATGGTTTTGCGTTCTTTGGTGGTGGGTGTTGTATATGATTTTGCTTCGTGTGGGCTTCGTTCGGTCCTGGTTTTGTTTCATTTGTGTGCTTGCCGGCCGTAGTTGGATCCTGCGGTCAAACCTGAGACCCAGGCAACGGGCAATCATAATCAGACCCGTTACACAAAGGTCGGGTTTCCGCGCAAACGAGGCTGCGCTATTCCCTCTTACGGCTGCGCCGTTGCTCCCCCCCTTTGTTTCCCTGTTTCACATACGATGCGAGCGGTTGGTGTCACAGAGGCAGCCGCTGCTTCTGCAAGCGCTGCAAATGATGGGCAACGAGCGAACGAATATTCTTGACGTGCTTTCGACGCGGCTCCAATTATAACGAGGAAGTATTAATGAAATTGATGAAATTATCGAGGTACGGATCGTCAAACGGCTGCTCGCCGTATCCTCAGCTCGAAGTCATGTGTCCGACGTTTCATCACGGTTTGTGTTTGACGGTTCATGCGATAGATATACGCGGTTCCCTCATTCATCTGCCCGAGACTCTCCCCTCCGCGCGAGGGCTCGCTCTTTCCCCTGCCTGAAACTCTCCCCTTCGTGCGAGGGCTCGATTAGGTGTTTCCTGTGCGGCCGAAATGGAATATGAAGTATATTCAGATGAGATCGATCAACGTATGACTGCTCCCCTCTTCCTCTGCACGAGGTAGTCCCCCGTCCGAAGCGTGATCTCTGCTTGAGTTTGACGGCGTATTGTATGGATTCACCGTGGCTTGCTTTTTCCTTTACCCGACACTCTCTTTTTCGCCCGAGGGCCCGCTCTTTCCATGGCTGGAGTCTCTGTCCTCTGTTTGAGGCTTCCCCTCTGGTCGAGATCGATAGATAGATGATTGTTCAATAGATACGCGGGTAACTACTCGGACCCTTCCCTATCGCTCGATATATGAGGGACGGCTATATGAGGCTCCGTCGCGGCTTGCTCTGACTGTCTGATTGGGTGGAGATTACTGGCCTAGAAATAACTATAGGTCCATTTTATTTTATTTTTCTCTTCATCCGCCCCAGACACTTTCCTCCACTTTTGGAGATACGCCTGGTCGAAGAGCGGCCACCATGGGCAGTCTCGCTGGACGTCAGCGTGGACTGGTTCCTCGGCATCTCCCTGTACCAACGCACACGGATGGGTGCTCAGATTTCGATCATGCACTCTTTACCTTGCGCTCGATGTTCAAATTTTGTTTCAAGTGATTTTCTTCTTTTCACAGACACACACGCGACTCGTCGCGGCTTAATTCCTATAGTCATTACATCCTAATCGAATTATTATGTAGGTAGGAGTGGCCCGGAGTCGCGTTGTTGGTGTCTGTGCTACCGTTACTGTTTTCTTGACGGCTCGCCTGGACTTACAGCATCGCTTCAACGATCATTCGCTAGTTGATGCGCTTAGAGGGTGCTTGTATATCACAGCCCCTCCTTTTTGACGTACGATGCTTTGTATTAACCTCCAGATTTCCGCTTTAGACGCACGCGATCGGTATTTCCCCGCGTCTCGCGGCTTATTCAATGATGACGCAGCTTTGTATTTATTGTTACGGTTAACAGTACCGCCTCCTTTACCCGCGGCTTGGGGTTATGGATGGCTTAAACGGCGAGGGTATCGACGTGGCTCATATGCCATTGCTCCTTCTCCCCGCCGCTCACGATTTCGCTAATAGCCGACACGGGCTGTGTTCCGGTCGTTTATATCCCGGCTCGAGTTTCCTTTGGCTTCCGGCTGGTTGAAGCTGCGTAATTTGACGTCGTAATATTTGCGGGCGATACGTCGCACCTCTGCTCGCGTTTGAGTTTGTTTATGTGTTTGTGTTTGTGTTTTGCGGACATGACTGGGTCATATCTGTGGTTGCTACACCGCTGATCGCTTTCCACCCGGGTCGCCTATATGCCGTTGCTCGCTTTCTAGCCGCCTGCGGTTGACGTATTGCTGCTATGACTACGCCGTCGGCCGATTGATATTCCGTAAACCACTTTCCCCTTCCAAGTCCTTCGGATCAAGTTATTCGGCGGTCTACACACATGGAATATTTGTGATGAGGCTACCCTCCGACAGCTCGCTGAGGATGCGAAATATTCGCTGTCACGGCTATTGTATGGATGTGACTGTGAGGGTCGTTATCCCGTGATCCACGGTTGATGTAACTCTTTGGCTGACACGCCAACCTGGAACAGCAGGTGCCCCAGAGTTGGTTGATACCGTGACGTGGCCGTGCACCCCGTCAGCCGCTTGACACAAGGTGCAATACTTTTCAGGGGTGGCATATTAAGTATTTTATTTTTATTGTTATTTGTTCAGCTCCTCACGTGAGGATCTTAATATCATCGAATGCACCGGAATCGTACCTTCGCAAAAGTTGTTCGTGCAACCCAACCAACACTCGATTATACTGATTAGACTATATAGGAGCTAGTTCTAAAACTAAAATGCGCGACCACAGTGAGCACTTTAACCGGTGGTTACTCGCTTGAGAAGCTGAACCGGTCACACCATACGGCGCCTATACTATAATCTAGTCAAGCCCCTCCCGTGGGATGATTGATAGGCCCTACATAGCCACCCCGCGTACAGACGATTGACGCCGGTCACATTTCCTTTGACACCGTCGTGCTATTTCAAACGACAGCAAAATCACAAACTCGCGTTTCTGTGATGCATAAGATTTACTGTGGATCGTCTACGCCTGACAGTTGACACGATTGTCTCTGTTACCGACCCGATGTGGCGCTTAGACGCCCGTTCCAGCGGGGCTCGGTGTTTGGGCCGTTCAAATTTCGTTACACGGGTAGATCTGTAGCGGGTACGGCTGTAGCCGATATCATGAGGATCAGGAGCTTGAAGACGGACGAAGTGTCATGGAAGTGTATAAGGGCGACCACGAGTAGGTCTTGACGGTGGTGTCCTATATATCTAACACACGACCGATGCTTCCAGACGGCGGCGGGACATTGACTCCGCGGCAGTCATCGATTTACCACTGCCCAGCCTTTCATGAAGGCTTTTCCGCGTACACTCCGCGGTAGAGAAGTTGTACTGTAAGTTTGGGTGATACACTGGACAGGAAATAGTTATCTAACCCCAGCCAAATGGTCAACGGATAGTTCAAGAGCCCAAGGAAGTATGGGTAGGACCACTGGCTGGGGCAGGAGGCCTCAACTAATCCAATACTTACTTTAAATGATCGTTGAAAGCGTACAAGAATACTACAGTAAAATCGGGAGTCAACCAAATGGAACTACGTGATCGTAGGGATGTGGTTCCACTTTTAGAAACCGAAACTACTGGGTCATGGTGTAGCACACGAGATCATTCTCTTCAAAGGCGACCAAAAGCCAAACCATCGAGGCTTTTGATAAACAATTCTGACCATCCCACCCGCCCAGCTGACAGGTACTTAACAGTAGTTTCTGCGTTTGTAGTTTTCAACGGCCGGGATCGCCACCGCGCTGAGTATGCACTCAGCACGGGGGTGATTTATCCCGGGCGAGGCCCTCCTGCTTCGGGGCAGGAGGCCTCAACTAATCCAATACTTAACTTTAAATGATCGTTGAAAGCGTACAAGAATACTACAGTAAAAGGCTCCTGACGTAAGGCGCCTGACAAGAAACAAAGATGGTGCACCTCTACTGTAGCATGTGTTCAACGTTAAACCGCGTGCTTCCGGTTTCGAGATCGCTGATGTTTCATCTGCGTTCGGGAACTCGCGCCTGTCCGCGCGTTATTCTTCCATTGGCGTTCATCCATTTATTGTTTCTATTATCCAATCCAATTTCTTATTTTCGCCCTTCATTTCTCCCTCCCTCCTATTAATAGTCGAAACTCAGACCCGGGGGCACAAAGTAGGCTTTTCTCCCCCCATCCCACTACGGTTTGTACCTCGAGTGTTTATCGCGAGAACACTTCATCAGCCCGTTATTTCTCTCGTCGACTCGCATCGGCGTCAACATGTAGTACTCATGTTTACGCCATACCTTGGGACCTAGGTAAGTACCCAACTACTGTCAGGAGAAATGTAACTTACCTCTTGGTTGGCGCTTCGTTTCACAGGGATATCAGGTGGAGCTATTTTCCACACAGGCAGCATGACGTTGGACAAGTGCAATTTCATTGCCAACGAAGCCGGAGACGAAGGGCTGGCCGTTATCAGCATTGGACTGCTGGCGACCATGAGCAACGTATCGTTCGCAAACAACACCTTGCATTGTGATACTGGGGAATATCGCTACATGAACGAAACAGAGAAGGTAACACTGGAAGAGCTGATAACGTCGTTTGACGGAAAAACAGTTTTATGGCACACATAGGTGTTCTATAATAGGCGCAATATCGCGTGTGCGCCCCCGTACTCTAAAATGTGGTTTCATTCCCGAGCCCCAAATCGAGTGCGTACGATGAATGGACATGAGCTTAGACTGATACGGATTTTATCGCTGAAACATGACGTGGCCGTGCAGTAACATCGAGGCGTAATGCCCTTAAAATGAGCGGTCTGAACCACTAACCCAACCTAGATGCTGGCATCGATGGTGGGCGTTGTTTGTAGTGTAGTGTGTATAACATGTGTTCTGGCATGATGAATGCTTCGTATGGAGACCCCGTGATACCAGTTTATTACCCCGCCCCCCTTCCAAATGCCCTTCGTGACTCCACTCCCAACCGACTTTCGTGACTTTCACGCCGGGCGTCATTTCCATAGTCACAATCGACAATCCACCGAAGGTGTATTCGTTTTTCAAGCATTGCTGCCCCTTCTCCGTTGCATCACACCTGGTGTGTAGAATGATACCCAGACTCGCTTCGATATGGAATGCGCCCGATGCTCTACGGGGAGCGAGATCAACGTGGAAGAAGCGGAGGTTACGGACGCTTATCATCCCTGTTTGCGCGCCTCTCCCCGAAGGCACCAACGAGACTCAAACCGGCGTTACTCTCGAGACTATGGGCATATTGCCGGGCTACTACCGCATATCAGACACAAGCGTCGTGGTGCGTGAGTGCTATCAAGAAACAGCCTGTATAGGGGGTGACACGGCAGATCACTACTGTGCAGACGGCTACAAGGGGCCCTGTGAGTGAGGCAGGTTTCGATAGGGGTAGCAAGTGCTGGCCGGCACAGTTATGACTGACTAATAGTATGCTCGTGTACCAACTATCGCTGGAACACCACATGTGTGTGTTGCAACATTCTTCGTGATATACCTAGGCTTTGGGATAGTTGATTGGGTTGCACTTTTGGCTTTTGTCGAATTCGGTTTTGGGGTGAGGTGTGAAGCTCCTATACTCTAAGCAAGGGAGGAGCCTCATAATTTATAGGTGCTACTGTAGGTTAGGGTTAACTAACCCTAGCCCTAAGCTAGGCTAACGTGGCACGCGTCTAGTGCGAATCTGGGTATTCCTTCCACGACGTACCCACCACACCAAAACCAAACGACTGGCCCCACAACATGAAGCATCCACTGCGACTGAGAACTACGCATTTTGACAGAGGCCACCTGTCCATTGCGTAGCATATGTTCGTGATACGTATCACACGGTTGTTACCGCGTGGTACGTATATAGTACTCAGCGACAAATTGAATATACGGTCAACCCTGCGCTCACGTGGCGCACCAGAAAAATACATACGCTTCCATCGTGTTGACTGCCTTTCGGAGATGGTTCGAATTCAATACTGTGCGAAATTAATATGGCCAGCGCCGAATCTGTGTCCCACGCATACCGCTTGTGTGTTGCGCAGATTGCGCGGTTTGCCAGAAAAACTTCGCTCAAGGAATCACTTACACCTGCACCGAGTGCACTCCTGCGAGCGAGAGTTGGGCAGCGGCACTTGCAGTATTCATAGCATTGGCTGCGGTGTTGGCGATAAGCATGCTCTTGTCATACCTGGGGAGAGGGACTGACGAATGGGCAGAAGAAAACATGGCAAGGCGCAAACCCTTGGAACGACTGTCCTTGAATTGCCAAGACCTCCTCATGAAGGTGTTCCCGTTGACGGCCATCAAGATCGTCGTAGTCGTCTGGCAGATCGTTTCCCAGGTATGCACGCATGCGTCGTTTTTCAGGGTGTTAGCGTGCTGGTATCGTGACGTTTGGACTGCGTACACGTCTCCAGTAAATGATGGACGACTTGGCTTTGAAAACGAGTATTTATGACTCATTTTTTTGGAGGGTATGATAGTACCCCATAGATCCACACTCACCTGGACTTACGTACGTATGTACAAGTATACATTTTGTAGTCATACAAAGAGCACCCATACGTACGTACTGCGTACTATTCATACGTCCTACGTACTCGTACTACAGGTAGATTTACTTCAGTATGTTTACTTTTCATTATTTTTCCTTTTCGCTTTTTTTCTTTTTTTCTTTTTTTCTCTTTTTTTCTCTTGCATGCACCTGGATTGCTAGCAGGGTAGGTCTTGCCTGTCGTATATGGCATTGCATTGTCTGCTCTGCTTACTGCACTGAGCGTAGTATCTCTGTGTCGTAGTTTTGTGACCACAGAACTGGTACCTTTTTAGGATGATGAATCGGCACGGACACTGGGTGTGCTGGATGTCGACGGGTAGAAAGGAAGGTTTAATGTGAAGAACACACACACACACGTATATAGTATTGAGCGCCAAATGGAACTTACGGTCAACCCTGCGGTCACGTGGCGCACCAGAAACATATACATGCTTCCCTCGTGTTGATTGGCGTTCCGGAGATGATTCGAATTCGATACTGTGCGAGCTTAATATGGTCAACGCCGAATCTGCGTCCCACGTATACCGCTTGTGCGTTGTGCAGATTGCACGGTTTGCCAGAAAAACTTCGCTCAAGGAATCACTTACACCTGCACCGAGTGCACTCCTGCGAGCGAGAGTTGGGCAGTGGCACTTGCAGTATTCATAGCATTCGCTGCGGTGTTGGCGATAAGCATGCTCTTGTCTTACTTGGGGCGAGGGACAGACGAATGGTTACAAGAAGACATGGCAGGACGCAAACCCTGGGAACGACTGTCCTTGAATTGCCAGGACCTTTTCATGAAGGTGTTCCCGTTGACGGCCATCAAGATCGTCGTAGTCGTCTGGCAGATCGTTTCCCAGGTATGCACGCATGCGTTGTTTTTCAGGGTGTTAGGGTGCTGGTATCGTGACGTTTGGACTGCGTACACGTCTCCAGTAAATGGTGGGCGACTTGGCTTTGAAAACGACGCCGCGTGGTTTGAGCGCATTTGTTGCAAACTCAGACTGGCGGCAGTGATACGGCTTCTGTCGAATATTGGGTAGCGAGACAAAACTGAATGACGATCGCTGTTGGTCACGTCAAGCTAACACGGCCTGTCTAAAGTGTGCGAGTACTTGGGGTGTGATCTATAACCGTTCAATCGTACCGCAGAATCCATGTGCTTTGGCGTAATCGCTCTCCAGCGCTGCTACGTTTGTTTTGGTTGCCGCAAATATGCGCATGATGTCGTGCAGGTATCGGGTATCACGTAATTATTGCCTGCTCGATCTTTGGTTTGCCCCGTGCCCGCCCTTTTCTTTTCGATTCAGTTCGCCGCCATCGCTGGAAACGTCTATCCCCAGGAGTACGAGGACTTTCTCTCAACGCTAAGTCCGATTAAGTTCGACATCGGCTTGCTTTCATCGTACTCGTGCATAATACAAACCAACTTCTACGACCGACTGCTCCTCGCCACGATTGCACCAATTGTGGTGCTCGGGTTGCTTGTGTGCACGTACGCTATAGCGAGGATCAGGAATAGGCGCTCAGAACTAACGGTGCGAAGAGTACAGAACAAGCACCTTTCCGCTGCTCTATTCGTGGCTTTCTTCGTCTATTCCTCCGTATCCTACACGGTATTCCAGACATTCGTCTGCGATAAATTGGACGACGACGTAGAATACCTTCGAGCCGACTACAGCCTGACTTGCGAAACAGACGTTCACAAGAAGTACGAGCTATACGCGACCTTTATGGTGGCCATATATCCTGTTGGCATTGCCGCCGTCTTCACGTACTGGCTTGCTAAACACCATAGAGACCTCGTCAAAGCTGAAAGGGATGACATGGCCCAGCTGCAGCACGGTAGTGACATATGGTCCGCATACAAGCCGTCTCGATTCTACTACGAGGTGGTCGAGTGCGCCCGTCGCATCACTCTCACCGGAATCGCTGTCTTTGTTCTCCCAAACAGTCCAGCGCAGATCGCAGTCGTGCTTTTGCTCGCGGTGGTGTTCTTGTTCATTTCCGAGTCCATGTCTCCGTTTACGAAAAGCGTGGACATGGGTCTTTACCGGTGGGGAAACGGCATTATACTGGCGAGCATGTATGTAGCACTCCTTCTGAAAGTGGATGTCTCGGACGAAGAGTCGGCCACGTTATCGGCATTCGCGGGTGTACTCATCGCGGCGAACATTTGCTTGGTCCTAACGGTGTTTGTGCAGTCGGCACTTTTGGTGAAAGATTGGATTGTGGCGAAGAGGAGGGCAAGGCAGGGCCTGTTGGATGTACCGCAGGCGATTCCGGTGTTCCTGCTCGATGGGCGGTCTGCGGGCGAAGAAGACGAGCATTGCCCGTGGAGCCCGAACAGCGTTGGCTACGGTGCGCCCATCAAACGGGCTTCCGTAGTTCCCGGGCCTGAATGTAGCCCTAAACGACCGGCGCCTTTCAAGAAGCAAAGTTGTTTCCGATCTACTAGTAGTACTACTAGATCTACTATTTCTTCTTCCGTAAGTAGTACGACTAGGTCTACTAGTCCCTCGGGTAGCTCTTAGTGACAAGCACTAAAACGATCGAAACACATGAATAGCGAGGATAGCAGAGGCCACCTACATGAGGGGACGCGGTGGAAGCAGACGTAGTTGTCCCGTGGTGGGATGTAGTAGTGACGGTGTATTCGGATTAGCTGCGGCAAGTTTATGTCTCGGCGGGGTATATAGCGGGTAAGGCACCTGGTTTGTTTTGACACGGGTTGGCTGTGCCTGGTTTGGTGGACGCGTTCAGTCTACGTGAGTTCCTCTTCTTGTACAGAGGGATCAGGTCATGCAAGAACAGACGAGGGGCAGATCAGCCGAGCCGTGCTTTGATGTGGGCACTATACCGATTGTTTTACACACTTCTGATCGACTGGGTACCATGCCGCTGGAGTACCATTTTTCATTTAACACGTTTTACTTATTTGATAACCCTAACCCTAACTAGGCAATGGGGTCGTTGGTTGTGTTGCACGCTCATTATTGCCGAGGCTAGTTTGTAGGTTGGGGCTGTTTGATGTTGACGACGGTAGTTAGCACATGTGCTAAGTTAGCGTGGCATACAATCGGCGTCGACAGGAGAGTACGCGGATCGGCTTCTGCTCGGATTTGAGACGTTGAAAATCCAAATCGTGTCGAATCGTGTTATAAGTATATTCCGATACATTTATTTTCTGGGTTTCGTTAGTGCCAGCAGACACTGGAGGGCTCTACTGTAGTGCAAGTTCACAAGTGAACAGGCCTTCACAGGCGCTACTTGGACTACCGCCAAAGAGTCCAGGGCCGAAACGACCCGACTTGCAGACAACACAGTTGATGTGCCGCAAGAGCGTCGCCCTCTATACATGGCAACAGTCAGCAGAAATGAGCACGAGTGTAATCTATCATGTACTGCACATAATATATGTGGTCCATAACATTTTAACATTGTATATTATATTAATTGAATGTGCTTGCTGAGCGTTTTTGAAGGCGCAAGGTGTTTTTGAGCCCTGGTTTATCCAGGGATGGTTGCGGTGATTTCCATCCGGCGCCACAATAGGTGACATGAGATGACGAGTAATATTACCATATATAGTATTTTCTCCTTTTTCCGTTTCATCCTTTTTCTTTAGTTTTTGTTTCGTTTTTACGCTTGCCTCTTATTTTTCATTTTTGCGTGCTTCGTTTTTCCCGTTTTTGCCTGTGTCGCTATTTCGCGTGCTTGTTCTACTTAGTGGTGGGTTCTGTTGTTTGTCTCGGCGTTACAACCCCCCATGCTGCTTGCGAGTCTACGTATTATCATGTTTGTTGTTTTCTCTTGATTCCTTGTACCGCATTCTGTCTTTTTCGAGTTCGATTTTCAGTCGATTTTCTCATCCTCTTTTTTCTCGTTGGTTTGGCGCCGTCTGCTCGGTCTCTGTTGTGAACCATACAGCGTGTCGTATGGTCCGTACAGGGTTTCCCCCCAGCATGGCCACAAAACTAAGGTACACAGTTCTCCTTATAGTTACTGCCGATCAGAACTTTCGTAAAAATACCTCTAAAACGTTCGTTCTTCTGCGAAGGTATTTCTCGACTCATGCTTTGTTTGGTGGTTTTCTTTGCCTCTGTCTTTGAATAAACTCTGAACTAAGTACAAGGAAATGGGGTGGGAGGAGTTCGTGTTGCGTAGTGGTGCGGCGTATTGTTGCTGCGTAACACTATAGGGCCGGAAGGTGTGAGACTGATTTTGAGGTGTTCTGGTTTTTAGGTAGAAAGTTGCATACGAATTATTTATGTTGATATGAAATATGCGTCGGAAAGTCCTTGATAATGCCTTTTGACTGAACCTATCCAAAGTGGTTGACTCGTTCTGGGAAAAGCGAGCAGTGGGTATTTTACCGTTTTTTTATAAGTCACTTTATCGCATCAAAACCACCCTATCTATTTCAACGACCACGGTAATTCTAACAAAACAAGTGCAGATGTCGAAAGCCTGATGTCACATCTATTTCATGGCACATTTCATGGCACCGGAATCGTCCCCGTATCGTTTTGTGATGCCGAAAAAAACAAAACATGATATTCCCAATATTCACTTGATTAATGAATACCAGGAAAAATAAGATGAAAAACAATTGTTTTCCAGTTGTTTTTCACTTGAGCAATGTATGCAGTTTTTTTTTGCTTCGGACGAAAATAAAAAGTCGACCGATGACCTTATTCACTCTTTCGCGGGCATCACGAATGAATGTGAAAAAAAAAATCGAAATCGACGATGGCAATCAAGAGTTATGACCGATCAAATATAATCAGCCGCACATTTTCCTGCACCATATATAAGGCACGGATCTGTTCCCACATATCTCATGTCCTTCTGATTTAAAGAACAAAATGACCGAGTACCAGGCAGAACCCCTCCGTTAGAGTGCACGGTTAAATTCAATGGGAAACGATCTTCACAAATACAACATATATATATACGAAAAAAAGGGGGTCAAACGATTCCTTTCGGCAATCGACAGACCTGTCCTTTTTAGTTCCTTGATTGAATGGAAATTACGCGACCCAATCGTGGTGTAAGGAAAAACAACCGATTATTACGTGATTATAGACTAAGCAAAAAAAACAACATCTTCGTTCAGGCATGGTGATTACGACTGACTGTGGTCGTCCTATCCTGTACTTTGTCGTATTTCAAAAGATGATCGTCGAAAACAGGTTCGACAAATAGTCTTGCACGGATTTGTACAATAAACACCTATAGGATTACGTAAACCTGGGTCGGTGTTGCTTGCAGATGTTCGTAACTAACGGCCCCTTCTTCTACCGAACAGAGCCGTTCTTCCACCAGCACTTTCACGAAATTATTTTTCGCAGTGCTTTCACGTTTGTTTTTGTTCTTTAGCTTTCGGCCACCAATTTACAGACCTCAGTACAATTCCAGTAGTCGAAAAGAAAAGAGCCCGTACTTTTTCAACGGGTAAGGAAAACAGACAGGAATACGTCCGCATCTCGTCAGCACAAGCAAACAAAGCGTACAACAGTTAAGTAGTTTGTCATGCTAAATAACACACAGGCCACAACCCCACAACACGTCCGCCACAATTTTCAGTTGGCGAGGTTGTTTATCCTTCCGTAGCAAGCCTTCAGCCAGTCAGTACAAAACGTAAGCCAGTACGACCAATCCCTGGCCCATCTTGCGCCTAAACGCTCCCACGGCAGCACAGTGTACAGTATTCGGTAGTATGGACGTGAGGCGAGCATACGTATCATACGCCAGCTGGAGTCGTCTGCTATAATAGCTATAGGTAGGTATGCTTCGTTCTCAACCCCGACGAAAGGCTAGGCGGTTGCCTACAACGTGTGTGTACATACAAACCAGGTACTAGCTATGCATATTATTAGACACCTTTCGAACTCGGCATTTATAGTACTTTTGAAAAATAAACATGCTCGAACGACTTTAAAGCAAGTTTCATTGTTTTTAGGAAATACTGGCTTTTGTGCTCCTTGAATCTTTTGTGGAAGAGTCATTCATGTTTTGTTTACGTGAGGGCCAAAGGCTGCCCCCACGTACAAAAAGAGTGATTTTTTTCCAATTGGAGTGTATTTAAATCGATCCACGGAGTTGACGACCCGGCACCCAGCACGGGTCGAATGTTCGAGTAGGCAGTATGGTGGACGCAAGGGCTCACTCGACACAGTCTTCTAGTCGATGAGAGAAGGGCCCGCCTCTTACCTCCGACGACCGCGGCCAACACAGCAGCAGCAGCAGGCACGCTGCTGCTGCTGGTGCTACTGGTGCTGCTGGTGCTGTAAAACATCACGCTGCTGCTGTATAATGGCCCAGAGAGCACATTGTACAACAACCTCCGCGGACACGAATCGACACCCCGACTCTCTAAAGGGCAGCCGGCCGCCGCCGCTGCCGCGATGCCACTGCCACCGCCACTGCTGCTGGTGCTGCTGGTGTGCTGCTGCGGCTGCTCTCGACAATAGTCGATGCATCTCGTGGAGCATGATCCGCGATGTATCGCGGAGTAGAGTAACAACCAGGCGACAGACTGTTTTGCGTTTTGCGTATTATGGAACACACGCGGAAGCGAGTCGACTGCAGCAACGCACCGCAGCAGGACGACAACAGCATCACCAGCACCACCACCACGGCAGCAGAAGCAGCAGCAGCAGCAGCAGTAGTAGCGACGGCGGCGGGGGCGGCGGCGGCGCAGGTGACGGTGCGTGCAGCTGTGGCAAAGCAGCAGCAGGAGCAGCGCTGCTGCTGCTGCTGCTGCTGCTGCTGCTGCTGCTGCTGCTGCTGCTGCTGCTGCTGCTGCTGCTGCAGTTGTGCTGCTGCTGTGCCGATTCTGCTGTGCTGCTGCTGTGCGGCTGTTCTTGTCACATACCAGGTACCAGGTATCATACCTGGTACGGATATATGAATTCGTAATAGTATCGAGGTACGAGAGAATATGTGTTTTGCACGTACGGGAGAAGTTTAACCAATCAGATGAGTACAGTTTATCTGTATTCGAGTAGCCTGTTCGTCGTACCCACCTGGGATAGTTTGTACCGTCGTTACGCGAGCGAAGCTCGCAGCGAAGCAGGGTAGCGACACAGGTACAAGGTGGGGTACGGACTACTGTAGTTTGAATTCGTGTCGGGGTCCTTGTGTAGGGACTGGCGCTGGTTTGGGGCCCCGTCCTTCCCTTGTCCGTCCTGTTCAACCACTGCTGGAAGTTCGCTGTTCTTCGTGCTCTCGTTGGGGCTATGGCTCAAGACGCTGCTGCTGCTGCTGCCGATGCCCACGTTGAGGCCTCTCGCCTCGCTGCAGCTGCGGAACTCGCGGGCTCCGGCGTGGGACCCGAGGCCGCGGCAGGAGTCTCGTCGGAGGACATCGTTAGGTGGACCGGTCAAGTTGAGGGCGAGTTTCTAGGCGTCAAGGAATCCCTCGGGTTCGTCTCGGCGAAAGTTGAAGCCCTGTCTGTTTCCCTGGCCTCCGTGACAGATGCCGTTGCTGCTTGCTCGTCGCAATCCTCTCACATGGAACTGGCGATGCAGCAGTTCATGGACAACCATGCTTGGCGGGGAGGGGGGGCGCTGCAGGGCGATCAGGCGCGGGAACGCCAGCTCCAGAAATCGCAACTCAGCGATGACTCGGCGGCGTGGACAAAGCCTGGCTCGAGGAAGCACTGGTTCATCCGCGGTCGTCTCCCTCCGAATATCGGCGAGCAGCCTTTCGTCGGGGAAGACATCCACGTGACTGCGCACGTGGCCGCCCAGCTACGTTCTCTCAGCGACTTCAATGTCACTCTGTTCGGGCCTCGTGGACTCGGGGGGGGGGACTTCACCACCGAACTCTCGACCCCTGACCGCCTCGAGTGCCTGCGGTCGGCCCTCGTCGAGGTTATTTCCGTTGGACTTTCGCCCAACGTTGATGTTGACGTTCCGTGCCTGGACCGGGTGAACAGCCTGGGCGCGGCGTTCACCTCGGCCGCCGCTTGCCTCCGCTCGCACACCCTGCGCAACATACTCCGCCTGTCCTCCTCCGTGGCTCGGGAAGTGATGGGTGAAATGGTGAACCACGACCTGCGCGTGTGGGTCAACGAGCTTATGCGGGCCGCCCAGCAGACGCAGCCGGCGGAAGTGCCTTCGCCTCCTGGCACGGTGTTTGCCATCCCTCCAGTGCCTGCCTTCGAGCGGACGCGCATCTTCTGCACGGGCGGGGGCGAAATATTGCGGCTCATTAACGAAACCGCCGGCCTCCGTGGCGGCGCAGACGGCAAGCGCAAGGCCAGCAATGCTCCTCGCGGTCCGCCTTCGCCCAAACACGCCCCCCCCAGGAAGAAACAAAAACAGTTGTGCAGGATGTTTGCTTCTACTGGGCGCTGCTCGTGGGATATGAATACCTCGTATATACGTACAACGAAGCGATCTTTCCTTGGATTGCGCATTACAACCGGAAACGATACCCATGAATGACTTTGAAATGCTTTGAATTGGGTTCTTCATAGACGAATTCAGTATTCGAATTTACAATACACAAGTTCAGGTAATACGTGAATGACGAGTTTGAAAGGTGTTTATTACCAGTATACACAAATCAACGCAATATCAAGTCAACAACAGAACACAAAAACAAAAAAAGAACACGAGAGAATGCGCACCAGATTCAGCGCGCTGAGTAACCCACAGCAGAAACAGCAGCAGCACTTCTACAGTAGTGGCAGCGGTCGTTGCGCAATGCTGCTGCTGCTGCTGTTTCGTATGTTGCTGTTTGTTATGCTGCTGCTGCTGCTTCGTGTGCGCCGATCGAAGTAGAAAAAGCGGGGAATAAACTTAATGTTTTGTCCAAGTTTTATCTACTGTAATTGTTCAGCAGCAGTACAAATACGTTAAACAATAATATGTTCACGCCTTGCAAGTTGTTTTTTCGTCGATCAACTACACATTATCAACACGCTGATACTAATTTTCTCTCAGGTACGACGACAGACCTTTGAACACCACTCTCGACATAGAACCAAGCCACAGTCAACCCGCTTCGGGTTGGGTAAGACCAGTGCATGCAGACGACGGCCTCGAAGTTATCATTTGGACCCGTGGTCTAGGTCTAGCGGTCTAGAGGTTGCCCGCGCCGTGAAAGGTTTTACATCTAAACCAGGAAAGTAAATATGTTCCGACATTGGAGAGAGACCGGGAGAGATCGAGATGTTTAGAAGAGGTATGTCAGAAGAGGTTGATATTTGTCCTGTCCCGTTGGGCCCACCAGCAAGCAAACACCGCATTCCTGAATGGTCTCGACACAAGTCACAATCCACAAAACTGTGCATCCGTCCAAGTTTTAAGTTGCTCTTCTTTCATAGGCTACTCGTACCGCATAATAGGTATACCAGGAATCGTGTTGCATTTTTGTTTCTTACAAACAAAATGGGAAAAGGCCCAAAGCAAACGCCTATTTTTGTGGCTGCCATATTCTATTATCTACGTAAAACACAGCAGTACTTACTAACAAGGGTGACGGCGGGCGAGCGACCGAGCGAGCGGCGGCTGCGGGCGATCGACCAGGGCGGCGCAAGGCCGCCACGGTCGACCGAGCGGCGGCGGGCGCGCGGGCGACCAAGCGGCGGAGGGCGCGCGGTCGACCGAGTGATTATTGTGTACAGCAGTACGGTACACAGTGCTGTATGGTACACACAGCTTTAAAATGTGGTACTTGGTTGTGTATGCAACAGTAACATGTTGTGTGGTACAATCAACCGCCACCCCCCAACGAAAGTACAGCAGCCGCAGGGAGGTTGGGGCGCCCGTCGTGCCCGGGCGAGCGCGGGCCGCCGCGCCACCCGAGGGCCGGTTTCGCCCCTTGCGCACCCCAGCACACCCTCCCTCGTCGAAATCCGGGGCAGAGATGGCCCAAGGTGCTCCCGGCACCGCCCACAGCAGACGTTCCTCCACACTGATTCCAGCTGAAAAGACATACTACGGCTTACAACATCTTACGCCGTACAACACTATACGCCCTATATACGCTCTACATCATTCCGAATCATTACACAGCAGCACAGCAGCACGCACAGCAGCAGTAGTAGTAGTAGTAGTGAATAGCAGTATGAATATAGTAGTAGTAGTGTAGTAGTAGTGGTACAACATCAATGACCATTTCCAAAAACAAATAAAAAAGGATGGCGAAAAAATGAAAACCAAACTTCCCCCGGGCCCCTGGCAATCTTTTGTTCCGGAAATATTCGAACTCCTGCGAAACATATAGGTGGGAGCGCTTCTGCTGGCTGCCGAGTACGAGGGACGCCCTCTCTCCGCCGCCCCGGCACCGACTCCGCCCGTACGAGGCCATTTCCTTTCTCCGACCCTGTCTTCCCCGGCGCCCGCCTCGCGTTTTGCTCGCCGTGCCTGTCGGCGGCCGTTCTAACGCTCGATCGGTGTCGGTGCAGAGCACAGGGACTCATACCTAAAAACAATCCGTGTCCGATCATATAATACCCGATCATGTCTTCGTTTTTGAGCCGGAGCCGCCCTTATATACAACCACACACACGCAAACGAAATACAGCAGACGCGGGGAGGTTGGAGCGCCGGTCGTGACGGGGAGAGCGCGGGCCGCCGCGCCACCCGCGGGCCGGTTTCGCCCCTCGCGCACCCCAGCACACCCTCTTTCGGCGAAATCCGGGGCCGAGACGGCCTAGGGCGCTCCCGGCACCGCCCACAGCAGGTGTTCGTCGACACTATTTTCAAGTGAATAGACATACGACAACCTACAACGCCGACACCCTACTACGCCCTACGACAACATCAATCAAAATTAGTTATACATATGTAGGAGGTATGTTACGTACATATTTTACCAGCAAGCAGCAGCATGATACAAAAAAATCAAGAGTCCGTACGTACAGGTTGTTTACTTTTGTTTCCTCCTTCGTCTAAACGCTATGTCCGCACTCCTCGTATTTAGTTGACGAAGCAACAGTTTAGTTGCTACTGTAGCTTTTGCTGCTGTTGTTGTTGGTAACCGGTATTTCTTGCGTCGCCCTTACTATGACCACTTCGCAGGAAGTATTTGTATAGAATATGTATCTGATATACGATTGTTTCAGTTACCATGTGTACGTGCGTGTTATTTTCCGGTTCGGTTGTTACTTCCACGAAAGATGGCGTACATGATCTTGAAGAATCCCGAAAATATGGGGAAGGGGGGGGCAGGCTGAACTGCAACCCCCCCCCCCCCCCCCCCCCCCCCGCATGCATACGACCCCCTACTCCTACACAATAATAGCAGGAGGGAGGGGAGGGGGGCGGGGCTGCCTCACCCCTTTCCCCGCTTGCTTACGCCCCCCCCACCAACACATACCGAAACGAGGTCGACATCCCTACCGGTCGCGCTCGGCTATTGGACCCCCCCGTTCCGTGTGCGTTCAGGTGGCTTTCCGTTTCTAAAGGCCCCCACGACTAACAAACGACTATTAGTGGCCTCTTTTCGAACGGCCCGAGGTGCTCGGGAAATTCACCACAAATCGACCACTACATGCGCGTGCGTTCGGGTGATTTTCCCGTTTCTACCGACCCGATCATTTCGTGGACCCACCACGACTGCCAAACGAGTACTACTGCAAGGATTCCGTTTCTAACTGCCCGTGTGATCGGGACAACAACCACTTACCGACCACTAAGTGTCTGTGCTTGCAGGTGGTTCTGTTTGATACGGCCCGTTCGTCTTGGGAACCCACCGCGATTGCCAAACGAGTTGTTAGATATGATGATCCCGATTCTACCGATCCGTGTGATCGCAAAAATAATATCCACCACTAATAGGATCAACCACTTACGCGTGCTTTCCGCTGGCTCCGTTTATAACGTGCCACTCATATGGGGAACCCATCACAAATGCCCAACGCTTATATAAACGCCACGATTCCGTTAATAACGGCTCGTACGATTGGAGAAATCAGCGCAAATCGACCACCGCATGATTTCCCCCTCCGGTTGCCCATCCGGCGTGGTATGTAAATGTTTTGAGGGAGGGTGGGTGGGGAACAGAAAACATGTAACGACTCCTCGACGTCCCTTGCTCGGCGCCCGTCTCTCTTCACTTCGTGCCGACCTCGCCAGGCCTCTATCTTAGTTTCTTCGCTGCACCATCGACTCCAAATATCCCAATGATCTACGGCTCCTTACTTGCACCTGACTCTCGTTTTCCTCTCTTTCTCCTATCAACAGTGAAGTTTCATTGGTTCTCTATTATTAACACGTAGTAAACATCCCACTTTTTTCACAAAACACTTTTAAAGTATCGTCCTTCTACTAGTATATATTTCTGCCGGTTACCCCCCAAACACCAGATTACCCCTACGACAACCTTGCCCTTTGGTTGTCACATACAGGAAATATGCTTTGTATTATCTTGAAGAATCTCGAAATGGTGGAGGGGGGGGGTAGGCTGAACTTCCCCGTTCCCCGCCCGCATGCGTACGCCTCCCCTACCGCTACATAAAGTAGCAGGAGGGAGGGGAGGGGGAAGGGGCTGCCTCGCCCGTTTCCCCGCTTGCTTACACCTCCCCCACCAACACATAACAAAGAAGGGTCGACCTCCCAACCGGTCGTGCTCCGTTAGTGGAACGCCTCCCCTCACGAGCCCGCATTTTCCTACGACCCCGTACGGACATATATGTAGTGATCGTTTGGGTACTAATAACAGTGTTTGAGCGGTCCTTACATCTCGGAACAAAGTGACCCAACATTTTCAGCCCCATCTTATCCCTTGTCCCGGCTGTCTCTCGTACTCCTCTGCCCCCTCCCCCAACACCTCTGATACCCATACTGGGTCCTCCATGTTGGCCCTAGCGTACATCGTAAACGCGTATGACGATCATCTACCTTCTTTCTTGACCACTGCCTCTGGCATCCTCTTTGCGGCCAGTTTTGTTGGCTTTCCTATTCTCCCCAAGTGCAACGAAAATTCTCCCGGAATCAGTTGTTCCGCCGCTCCCCTCCCTTCGTCCCTTCACTTTCTCGCCGCCCTTGCTGTTCCATTCCTCAAGCATTGCGTTGCCTTTCCCCGGGACCACACCCTCTAACCCTCGTTCTCCTGATACGACATCAAGGGTCCCTCCCCGTTAAATCTACGTCATTGTACATTCTAAAAGGCTCCATCAGCAGATCCACTGACCCCCCTTCCTCTTCCCCTTCTACTGCTGTCATTGTCCTCACCAGGACCGCTCCCTTCTTCCCTTGGTCTCCCTTTGGTCCCCTGAACCTCACCTCTACCTTGTTTTCTTCCTCCCCCAACTGTTCGCCGTCTCTAAAAAGGCAACGTCCCCCCTCCGCAAGCAGTATACTTTATGTTATACCCCTTTCCCCCCCGACGAGCAGATCCGACGCTCGCAACATTAGAAAATAGGACAACGCCAAGCCTATCCACATCAAGCTTTCGCCCATCCCCCAAGACGGAACGCCATCCTACACCCCTGTCAGCATCCCCCACGTCAACGGCCTTCTCACCCTCTGCTGACTACCTTCCTCCATGTGTGTCCTCTTCATACTTTACCTCAACGACCTAATCAATGGGCTGCCCAGGGGTACTGACCACCCTACAAATTACTCATGGTAAAATTTAATCGCCACCAACTCGCCTACGATAGTCGAATCCTTGTTCCTTTTTCCCCCACAACAGCCCCGGAGGAAGTCGACCAGCTCCTCCACCAGTTTAATTTCTCCCAAGTATTTCTGCAGCCAACACCCCTTCCTCACCATCGGCCTCCAGATCACCCACATTCTCCAACTCGCCTCGTACGAATTTTGAGCCGCAGCTGCAACTCTTCCAAAAGCGCACCCTCTAGCAATATCTCCAAACTAATACGCCGCTCCCCCGGCCCCAGTTTCTGCACCTGCCAAGCGGTTCGGCAACATTCCACGGTTAGCTCCTCGGCAACCTGCTCTTCGTTCCACCTAGCGAAACCGTCTACCAGCCTATACTTGGCACCCCCGTACATGCCTTGCCTGAACGCATTACCCCCCCCCTTGCTTCCAAGGCCCCCATTATCCTCATCAACGCTCCTACTCTGGCCTGCTTCTTCTTCCCCCCTCAGCACCTCTTTACCCAGGCTACGGCCGCCTCATTGTCCGCTATCATTCGAACTGCCTCACTCTCTCTCTCTTCGGCCTGTCGTATTTTATGTCTATCATCACGAACACAGTCATTAACATTTTCATGACCCCCAGTAAGTTCATGGAGATCAAATACGCTACCGCCTGCCCCCCTTTTATCGTTCGTTTTTGCACCTCTTCGGGCAGATCGAATCTCCAGTACACCTCCCTCTCCGTGCACATCCCTCCTATCGCTGATGGGGATGCATCCGAAAACCACGTTCTACTCGGCAACAGCTTCACGAAGCTGAAAAGAGGCGCTGTTATTATCTCTCCCCCGTACCCCCCCCCTCTGTCCAGAAACCACGTCCACTAACCCACATATGCCATGAATTCCCTCGACAACCGTAAAACTCCCCTCGTTTCTGTTTTGTTTTCTGAACCAGCCCCACGCCCCCCCCTCCCCGGCCCGCTCGTCTCCATTACAAGGCACATTAGGTACCTGCAGAAGCCGATGGACAAAGTACCATCCGGGCCGGATTACAAAGGATGCGTATTGCAACTTCCTGCTGATACCAACACTTCCCTCACCGTTGCTGTCTGCCGTCCCGCCTGCCACTCTGCCAACCGCGCGCGATAGTTGGTCAACTTTCCGTGCCGGCAAGGCAATGGTCATACTCTCTGAGTCAATGTCATACCCCGAAAACCTCCTGCTGCGTAGCCCAGCCCGTCACCGTTTTGTGAGACAGTAGCGGCTCCTGCCCCTCACTCTTCTCGCCGATAGCCTGAAAATGGGTAGATGCTAACGGCCATGAGTCACCCACACACCGCGCCCCCTCTGAATACCACAATACCACAATTGAAATTGCGGCATCCATAACAGATACCACGAAGGCTGGGTCGTCCACCCTACCCTCCTCGCTGGCCGCCTGACACATTCTACCGGCCAATGGGCTACCGGCCACCTTGCGCCCGGCGCCACTCTCACGTGCCCTAACGCTCTGTCCGCAACTTGCGACAACGACGCGGATGCTCTGTTGGGGTTACGTTGCTCATGCTACATCGCCGTTGATACCACGTTTCATCACCCTGGATTGTTACGATGCCCGAATTGCAACAGAAAATTCACGGAAATGTACCCCCCCAACACGTAGCCGAACGCCGCTACCCCATCGGGGTCTATTGGGGTCTGTCTGAAAGCCTTTTTAACATCCATGTTTATAATGAGAATTCGCGATTTATTCCCGAAATTTGACCCGTAGACCCAGTACTCTCAGCAAGACCTCGTGCATCACCCTAGCAAGTGCACACGCTGGGATGTGATCCCAATCTGTCGTCAAAATTACCGACCCCCCCCCCCTTCTCTTTTTCTGTGCTCGAAAGCCATGCCATGGATTATGGTTTTCGTTTCGCTCTCCTCAACGACCCCTACCAGTGACACCCGTAATCCCGGTATCTACCCGGCCTATTCCTTTCAATAAGCGGTTGTTAAGCCACTCGCAATGTCCGCAACTACCTTCTCCCACACCGCCTCGTCAAAGCTTTCTGCGCTTGAACGTGTTTTGAATGGGAGCTCCTTCGCTAGGTCCCCCCCACGTGCTATGTATCTCGAACGGTCGATTCCAATAACCTGGTGATTGTCCCCAAACAGCGCTTCCACACGCCCCGGGTCCATGTTACGTGCTGTCAACGACCCGCTCATCCATCGCACAACCTGCCCCACGCCCCCCCCCCCCCCCCCCCCCCCCCCCCCCCCCCCCCCCCCCCCCCCCCCGTCACTCGCGATACAATCGTCCCCGCGGTAGTGGTCATAACCCGCATTAGACTTGTGGCCTTCACCGACTTTGCCGATTCGTTTCCCAATAACCCCTGTGCTACCTACCAGCGCTTCTGCTCTTCTATGCCCCGGCCGAATATATCACCTTTGTCTGACACAATCATCGACCCTCCCTTGGCCCTGAGCGTAACCTGAACTCCCTACCGTTGTCCTCGCCGTGGATGCCTCGGAACTGATGTCCGTTGCTCTCATGGTTGGCCCCGCTGCGCTGCGAAGCGCGTGTGCTCCTTTATTTTACTCCCTCTGCCCCCTCCGCGCCCCCCTTCCACTCCCCCCCCCCTCTCCCTGCCTTGTGCGCTTCCGCGACACGCCTCCGTCGACCGGCAAGAACGCGCCCTGCGCTGTTTTCACGGAACATGTGTTTCAGGCTCGTGCATGCACGCGCAGTATTCGGTGTAGTCGCGGCAGGGACGGTCATATGGGGCCCCCCCCCCCCCCCCCGCCCGCCAGAACGCGCCCTGCGCTGTTTTCACGGAACATGTGTTTCAGGCTCGTGCATGCACGCGCAGTATTCGGTGTAGTCGCGGCAGGGACGGTCATATGGGGCCCCCCCCCCCCCCCCCGCCCGCCAGAACGCGCCCTGCGCTGTTTTCACGGAACATGTGTTTCAGGCTCGTGCATGCACGCGCAGTATTCGGTGTAGTCGCGGCAGGGACGGTCATATGGGGCCCCCCCCCCCCCCCCCGCCCGCCAGAACGCGCCCTGCGCTGTTTTCACGGAACATGTGTTTCAGGCTCGTGCATGCACGCGCAGTATTCGGTGTAGTCGCGGCAGGGACGGTCATATGGGGCCCCCCCCCCCCCCCCCCCCTCTCCGGACCCCCCGACCCCTGTCCGCTCCTTGTCCGGTCCCCCCCGCCTCCTACCCCCCTAACCCCGCTTGCCCCCCCCTGTCCTCCTCCCGTCCCCCGTCCCCTCTTATCCCCCCTTGCATCAGGGTCCCCGGCTCCCGCGGTGTCCCCCAGGTAGTTGGGAGCCGCCTTGGTCTACGTATGGGTCTGCGCGAACAGCGGCAGGGACATCGGGGTTAAACGTCTGGGTTATGTTTTCAGCAGGTGCGTCTGCCTGGACACCTCCTGCGCCCACTGCTGCATGCCCTCGTGGAAGCACTGGACAAACGTTGCCTGAAAGTGCGCCGATGTCGCCACCTGCACGTTCTGCGTGTGGGAAGTCCTCACCCCTTGCGCTACTACCCTGAAACGCTCAACCGGCTTGCTCGTCTGGCGGAACGATGCTCACCCGAATTATGTGTGTTACTTTACCATGAACTTCATGAGATGCGTGAGGAATATAACCAAGGCCCCAACGGCGTGGTCTAGAGGCACCCGCAGATGCCCTACAGACAAGTCAAAGTGGTACCTCTGCGAAAAGTTCCGGAAATCGATCCCGCTATGCGAGGCCACCTACCGCGCCCCGTCCCCTTTGACTACAAACTTGACCGTGCACGTGCTCATGGTCTCCACCGTTTTCAACTGTGATTCGTTCCCGTCCCCTGCCAGCGATGCTCATAATATTACTGTGTGGCCGATCTTCCACCATAGCGTATCCGC
Organism: Saccharina japonica; assembly: GCA_008828725.1. NCBI lineage: Eukaryota > Phaeophyceae > Laminariales > Laminariaceae > Saccharina > Saccharina japonica. The sequence continues at coordinate 67,572 of MEHQ01004380.1, read as the reverse complement.
CAGGAATGGCTTACAATATCCTTGTTGCCCTTCGCCCGACCCCACCAACCTCGATGCAACCCGGGCGAAACTTGATATGGCCCCCTTCCCATCCCCCAAAATTAATATGCTGTGGGCCTCCTTCCTGTGATCCCCTCCGCGGCCTGGCGCTTCCCAGTCCCTGCTGCAGCTGGTGTTGCACCTCCTGTGCCCCCGCCTCCCAAGCGTTTGCACATCCACCCAGCACTGCCGTTCGGGTGCCCATATGTGTTGATGCCGTGGTCTTGGCCCCTCTAGTTCCACGCGCCCACTTCCTCAACCTGCCCCTCGGCTTCGGGGTTATTGCGGTGGACCTTACTGTTGTTGCTGCTGCTGCTGCTGCTGCTGATGCTGCTGATGCTGCTGATGCTGTCGTATATACGCTTCTCCTTCTCCCCAGCCCCCCCCCCCGCCCCTCAGGTGCCCACCCCTGCTGCTGTGGTACCCTCCCCTGCTGTTCCTGCCTTCGTTCCCACCTTCGCTGCGGCTGCTGCGGTGCCTAACCCTGCTGCTGCTGCTGCGGTGGGGCGGACGGTGACCTCGCCCACCCGCGACCTCCGTCTGACACGAAAACCCCACCCCCGGAAATGGGGGGCCCTGTAAGCTGACTGGGCTGAAGATGCTGTTGAGTTGCGAGGAGGCGAGACGATTTGTGGGCTGATCCTGCTCTCGGTCCCTATTCACGCCGATCTCCCGCTTACGACCTGACGACTGTGACCTCCCCTACCCGACTGAATGCGGCCTCCGCGACGAGTTGACGTACCGATGCGCTGCGAACACTGCACGTGTTTACTCGAACCAACGTTACCCAACGAATTCCCTTGCATTATCCTGCTTCAAAGTGCCCGATCTCTGCGTTACCAGCCGCCTCGATGCCCCGTGCCGATTGCATCGTTGGGCCCGGGCCGTCTGCCAGCTTGACCTGCTCCTCGTCGCGCAGCTGGATCTCGGACAGATGCCCTTGAACCGCCATCCTCGCTCGCCGACTGCTGTACGCACTCAACTTACTAACAACCTAACAAAACGAACAAACAAAACACAAAACATTTGACAACTTCTTGGCGTCCCTTGGTCGGCGTCCGGCTCTCTTCAGCTCACGCCGACCTCGCCCGTCCGCTATCCTAGTTACTTCGCTGCACCGACGACTCTACTATTTCTGGTAATCTACAGCTCCTTGCTTGAATCACACTTTTTTTTCCTCTCTACCTCCTACCAGCCATGACGTTTCATCTGTTCTCCATATTACACCATACTGAACATCCCACGTTCTATTTTATAAAAAACTTCTAAATTGTCGTCCTTTCAATGGCGTATATTTCTGGCCGTTACCCCTCAACCACAGGTTTCCCCTACGATAACCTTTCTGTTTTAGTTTGCCTCAGTGGAGTAATATTCCACTTCAGAGTGTTTGGAGCCTGCCTTGTAGCGTCGCATGCCCCCGAAAGCAGCACCAAGCTAGGGGATCCATGGCACAGTAAGCGTGGTACCTTGGGGCCCAAACACGGGTGACGGGCGATCTCCCTCATCCACCAGCGGACGTCCTTCGCAGATACCGAGGATGTGTGGCGGAGAAGCAAGTCAACCATCCTGACCTCTTTCTTTGCCACACGCGTCTCTTTCACCAAAACCGCAGTCTAAATCAACACCGCCACGGCCGTAAACGCGTTTGCCGCGATTGGAACACCTAAGAATGTCACGGGGTACTGTGTAGAATCTTCGCCAACATAAATGTTGCCGAGGAAAGCCACATACAAGCTGGCCACGATAATACCGTCCCCGCAACGGTGAAAATGATCGCCAATTTCCTTTTGAAACGGATATACCACGTCCGATATGGGACAAAAAGCACTCCAAACAAACAAACGATGGGTATCTGTACTATGTGGGTGGGAAAAACGAAAACCGCTATACCGGTGAGAAACAATCGATGGACACACTTTAAACTCTCGAACAGGTATCGAGACGGCTTGCATGCAGCCTACATATCGTCCGGCGGCTTAAGGTGGGCCATTGTGTGCCGGTCGGGCTTGACAAGATCAACCGGTGCCAAACCAGCAACGCCGCCAAAACAACGGTATTGCCAATAGGGTAGATGCCCACCACAATGAAAGCTTATACCTCGAAGCAGCGGTGACGAGGGGTCAGGCAAGTAAGGCTGGAGTCCTCCCGTAAGTACGAAATTCTATCGTAAAGCTGGCCGCAGGAAACTGTCTGGAAAATCTTGTAGGAGACCTACTGTAGGAGTATACTACGAAGACGAGATAAATAACCGCGGCCTGATTATTGTGCCGAGCCTCACGCAGAGCAGACACTGAATCACCGCTGCATTTGTTTCCGATGAGGTCGTTTTCCCGTCAGGGTGGCGAGCACGAGTAGCGGTGTGATCGTGGCGAACGTTATGCCGTCATAACGATCGTGGGTAACCAAGCACGGGTACGACAACGCAACGTTCACGTCGAAGTTGAAAGGGTTAAGCTTGGAGATAAATGCCCCGTACATCTCCGGATAGACGTCACCAGCGATACGGTTGCCCTGAGGGAGGGGAGACAAAAACAGCCGGGAAACACGATAGACTACGAGGTGAACCGTCTCGCCTCTCTCTGACTTCCAATAAAGTCAGACCCCCACACGACATACTCGCGGCGTGGATGTGATATCCCCACGGGCTGCAAGGGCAGCACGCATTAAAGCTGGACATGTCGTGTCTTAAAGAGGCGTATCGTGTGACTGGGTCCGCATCGCCTCCATTACATGGTTGCACCCTCAAAGTGTGTTGAACAGCACGTAATAACTCATCATTAAGGTTAACCTTTCTCGCGCGCTGCAAGACTATCCGTTCGACAAAAGCATAATTGATTGTACGACGTCGTCAATGTATATTAAATTCGTTTGGCGAACACAACTACGTTTGTAGTTGAAGCGGGAACGACAATCCCTTGTTGGCACCTCCTGGTACTGAAAACTTGATTGCCAGGAAGACTAAGCATGCAAAACGTGATACTGCTATACGTACTACCACGAAATGGTGTGTATGACCCAAATAAACCTCCAAACTGACATGTACAACTGTCTCCTGTGACGATCAATGTTTATGCGCGACCGCCTAAACAACAAACGTACCAGCATCAAGCATGGAGTTACTTCATCAACGGCAACATATCATCTGAAAGCCAGAACCTGCCTACCTGAAAAACTATCTGCCAATGGCCACGGAGATTTTGATCGCCTAAGTGAAAGCCTTCTCCCTATGGCCGCTCTGCAAAACGAGCACGTTAGCTCTCGCAGGGCGTCTATTTGATACAGTATCCTACGTACGGGTTCCCACGGCACCTCGTGCGTTGCCACGGGAATCGGACGGGATACCGTGGGAACCCGTTAGATCCCACGGGCTCAGATTTACTAGGCGCCCCGGGGCTGTAAATCTGAAACCGCCGGTGTTGGGCCGAAGGGCTCATCGGGGGGCGAGCCGACCCCCCCCCCCCGCGTGCGCACGCGCGCGCGCCCAGCGTGAGCGGAGAGCCCTCATGGCTCGACGTTGGGGCGGAATGTTATCAACCTTCACTCAGTTCTCCCCGGGGCTCTCCTCAAAGTGAACTAATCTCCGTGACATGTCTGGACTCTCGCTGAAGCGTACCAGCACGGTGCATATCATAGCAGCAAATGATACAGTGAACAGCAGCAGTGACAGCACACACCTCTGCCGCAGCCCCTGAGTGACATCGAACCATTCCGATTGCTCACTGTTTTCCGTACGCATGTCTTCGTGGAATTGACGGGTAAAGGTTAACATATTCTCTGGAACACCGAAACGTGCGGGCACCACGGACAGCAGCTCTATGTAGACGGAGTAATGTATCTTCTGCAGGTCATTGGAACACATGTGCTGAACAATGGGTCTGGCTCGCCTAAGTTCTTGCAGTCGACACACGACAAACATCATGCCGAATGTTGACTGTGCTGGGTAAAAGCCGAACTTTCCTCGGGGAGTATGCCTTCGGCCTCGCAGCAGTTGCTGAGGCGGCACGCGACCATTTTCAGCAACAATTTCCTCAATGGGCAACAAGTGAAATACCTCGGTATTTGTTGCAATCAGAGCAATCCTCTTATTTAAGAACGACCTTTGGTCGCTTTTTTTTATTGCTTGGGGACGTCACCCGTTGGTCACACATTGATAGCCTACCATTCAAACCATTCCGGTACACATCATCACTCGTATACAACGACGCCTTGCTGGGTACGAGTATGATAAGAATATATACCCAGCCTCCTTACCAGTACTCGGCCGGCGAGGGGGATGTGGACGCTCCTATTTCTTTTTCCGCATGAGGTCTTGTTGCATTACTATATCAAGTCCGTGTCCGTGCTATTCCACAACAGAGTTACTGGTATGTCAGCCACAGTGGTTGGTCTCCAATCCCATGTCGCCATCAGTTTCCAGCTCGAAATACTCCAGAATTCCACCGCGTAGCTGTGATCCAATACTCTCTAAATGCAGACGTGGACGCTCGGCTTGCTTTCAACTCCTACACCGACGCTCGGTGTAATGTAATTTACTACCCACGTAAAGTATACTTCGTATAGTGCACCATACCGGTATCCTAACCCTAACCCTAACCCATTCATTCGCGGTTAGTTCTGTTTGGGTTTTTGCCTGTCTCGCAGTCTGTAGTAACCACACGATTAGTATCCCTCTAGGATTGGACGTCAGGGTAGACATCGGGTGTACCGATATAATTGGATATAAACAACGGAGTAATGTGAAAACAACACACAGTGAATAGGTTAATCACAGACGAAATACCCAGTGTACCGTATTGGGATACTTCGAAGTACGGCAGTATTGTCATTTTTAGGGACCTGGGCCGTTGAGCCGAGGGAATCTGGCCGGGCCGAGAAATTCGAAAATGAAATGGGCGGGGCCCGGCCGGGTTTGGAAAGTTGATAATGTGATGGGTTGGGCTGTGCCGCGGCGCATCCTCGGAAAATTGATCGACCGGGCCGGACCGTGGCCTGTATCGGTATCTCCGCCCTGCCCATGAGGCAGCCCACGTGCTTTGACGAGCCGGCTTGAGCCGCTGCCCATAAGACAGGGTGGGTTACGGTTGCTACGTCTACGGTTACTTCGGGGGTGCCGGGGTCGTTATCCGCCAAAAACAGCTACGTTCGTACGATATGTTTATGGCTAATCGGCTCAGGTGTATAACATTAAATGATGCCTTCTGCAAATGTCGGGTCGAAGCCTTGCGATTGTTTTGGGTGAACAGACGACACGCGTTACGGTCTCCGCTACGCAGTAATCATAACGTTTTCGCTCTGGGGTGTCTTACGGACAGAACCGCCGGCGATACTTCGTTAAGTAGGCCAAGACCGGGCACACCGTCTGACCAAAAGTTTCATGACGTTCATTTTCATGTGTGTCGAAGTCGAACGGGGTATTAGGACCTCTTCTGCTGTAACATGGGAAGCTACCGCCAGCATCTCACTCTATTGCTGGCGATTTCGTTTGATTTCTGGGATGAAATGTCGATAGCATGTGTTACTGCTAGGCGCGTTGCAGCGACACGAGGAGGTTATGGTTCACACTCGAGATGGAAGCCATCCAACCGAGTGGTTGGTGAAAAAGTAATGTGTGAGGCGTCGGTACCGGTTAGCTCTGTATCATGGGCCGGAAGCAGCTGTCACTCGGAATCCAGTCCAGAAAACAGTATCCGAAATACATAAAATGAATGTGAACAAAATACATCAGGTCATATGCATGTACCGTTATGTATGGTACAACACATGGGCCGGCCCGTCAAATCTGCGGGCCGGCCCAGAAAATCTGTAAGTCGGGCCCATATAGAGGCCGTGTCTCATGGGCCTCGATGCCATGTTTTGGGCCAGCTTGGTCAAGGGCCACGGCCCGTCCACTGACAATTGACGGGCCGGGCCGCAGTCTATCATATAAAAACGTGACGAGCCGGGCCGGGCCGGGCCGGCATAGGCACGGTCCACTATCCTCGGCCCGTGATAATCCATTGTGTTATCTTCCCAATTATTATGTTTTCCTTATTTGATTCCTCTCATCTCGTTACCCAGACCCGGGGGCACATAGCAGGATCTCTCCCCCCCCCCCCGTTCGCGACGGCGCTGTACAACATGCCCCTCACTGTGTGAGCTAGACAACCAGTGTACCGTTTGTTTGTTTTTTGTTTGGCGTTCACGACGGCTGGCGGTCTTGTTTGGGTTAGGGTTAGGGTTAGGGGGTTGACCCCCTCAATTCTGCACAGGCGGCATGCTCGTATCACGCAGTGTGTATATGTTAAGGCACCCACGTAGCAGGCATTGAGTAATACACATTGCTGTTTCTGTAATTGGCCACACCTGAAATTAAATCAAGTCATTGGAGGCTATCGTCAATATGCAAGTCCGCCTCACTAGCGCTTTTCAGCAAGATGCAGATCACCCTTCATGCGACTCGCCCAACATCTTACCATGCTGCGCGCTTGGTGCAAGCAATATCCGCCTGGTTGGTGAAAACTCAGCAGAGCTCCGTCCCGGCATTGGAGGGGCGTGAGGGTCTATGGTCATACGACTAGGGCTGTGCATAACATGAGTACCCTAACCCTAACCCTAACCCTAACCCTAACCCTAACCCATGAGTACCCTAACCCTAACCCTAAGTCACGCGTGCTACGATAGAGGTAGCATCATTTGGCTGGAATGGCTTGTGAATGGCGGGGTTCCTTAACCCAACCCCGTCGGATTTTCATACGCTTGCTGCAATATTTTTCTTTGCATACATAGTAATACATAGTCATACATAGTCATGCATAGTCATACATAGTCATACATAGTCATACATAGTCATACATAGTCATATATCTATTTTTTTCTATAGGATTGCTCATCGGGCAGCACTTTTGTTTCCCTAACCCTAAGCCAAACAACTTACCGCGCGAAACAAAAGACAGGCGCACCGAACAAGCAGTCAAAACTAACCCTAACCCTAACAACGTTCTTGGGTGGGGCATAGAGCTCCTCACGTGACTACCCTTAGAAAAGGCATGGTGCCAACACCTCTTCTACCGTAGCATGCATCTCGTGCCTTCGTTTGAATCGCGGGAAGACCTCTGACCTTTCTTCCCTCGTTGTATGGCGTCGTATGGAGCCTACACGCGCTACGCGCTCTATGCAGTGGATTCCTGGTTGTTTTTGCTGACAAATAAATTATCACCGCGGTGGGATATTAACTAACGAAACCAACCGAAAAACAACAGGATGGAGGCACTTTGTTGATGATCGCGTGAGTGGTAGTACTAAGTGGGTACATCCCGGAACAGTGCTGGCAGAGTGGTAGAACACGCGAACAGACAGCGCTGCTGCTTGTGGCTGGCCAGCGTTTGCTGGGCCGGTATTTCGTATTTTTCTCGCCCACCCACCCACCCCTTTGTGTTCGATGGCGAAGGGATGGAAACATATACGAGGACAAGTATGTGTTAATATATATGCACCTACTATACTCTATTCCTGTTTGTCAGTGGCATGTAGGGATATACGATATTTGTAGAAAAATGGCGTTGCTACCATTCGGTATCTCGGATGTCAGTGAATGCGTTCAGAAGAACCCAGACGGTGTAGGGGGGAAGATGCGTTTAATAGCAAAGGCATATGTGCTTGACAAATATGCAAATAATGCGGTAGACATCTCAGCCAGCATTTCCCCCTCCCAAGCCACTGAACACGATAAAGTTACAACGCAGTACGCAATGTACATACAACAGACTCTCGCTTTATTGTGGATAGCACACCAAATTATCGGCGCGGGAACTGTTATACGTTAATAGAGACTGCCGTCGGGTGAATCAAGGAGTCACAGCCTCCGTCACAGAGGACGTAGCCACAGTGTTCCAGGTCCCTAGGATGACGAGGTCTACACCTGGTCTCATACCTGAGTTGTGGTAGTCTCATGGGCTAAGCAGGATATACACATATTAACACGGCCAAATACAAATATAGCGGGGGTATAAATCTATCGTGTTTGAAGCCCGGAGAGCCTTATAAATAATAGTCATGTCTTGCTCGGGAAACATCCCTTTGCATGAATCCCTCGGGGTGGTCACGGGAGAGGGGGAGATGCCGTCGCCCGGCTTAAACTAAACATCTCCGGCTCCCACCTAAAGCGGTACGATGCCTTGTGTATGTATCGTTCCCGTCCAGATATTGATAGACTGTCTGACCCATGCAAAGGAGTGGCGCACGTCATCCGCACTTCTTATGCTTGCCCAATGTTATTCGTACATAACATACCCGGGAATTACTTTAGGCCTTTCATAAAAACGTGCACGCACGTGCTGTGAGTTTACCACCCCGAGGAATATACACGATGCTTCCGATCCCGCAGGGAAAAAAACACGGTACGGGAAGAACGCAGTAGTAGGCGGAAGTGGCTGACATGTGGATTTCAGGGCTTGGGGTTCAAAGCTCGTCCCTGTTGCCTACGAGTGATAGTGGCACACGTTTATAAGTCAATATGACATACGAACAATGACATTTTAACCCACAATAAACGCGCCGCAAGGTGGCGCGACACCGAAACCGATACAACGTCAGTTCCATCACGCCTGTGTGATACAAGTATGCCGCACATTAAACACCGAGACGGTTGCTAGCGACAGCGTGTCGACCAGCGAGGTGGTTACAGCTAAACTAACGGACAAGATTGCCTACTGCATGCCATGTGTGTTGGCATGTGCGTTCCGATAACGAATGCTCCGTAAATGCTAAAACACCCAAACATGCGTCGCCGTACTGTAATTACCTTGACAGCCGGACCCCGTGCAACACCGCTCATGGTGTTCTTCGATGGACGGTTCAGTTCCACAATACTGTGCAGGAAACGCGCATTCCGGTTTCCTTAAGAACCAAAGACGTGAATGTGTAGTAGTGGTAGGACGTTTACAACTATAACGTGAAGTTCCATTGGGGTTGTTCACGGCATAACGATGATACCGTGGCTGCCTTGTCTCATATAAAACTACGGTACACCTCTGTGAATTACTGGTGTGTTAGCGCCAGCGAGAAGAGATCCCGTCCCCGAACCTCGATACAGAAAAAAGCCCTGTTATTCTTCTGTCTAAACGTACACCACCTACGGCAGCGGCACCGCTCTAGGGGAGCACAATTCAAAATGTCACTGTGCGGGTTGTGAACTGGTAGAAGTCCATAATCCTCGTCGTGAAGAGAGGTACACCATGGCAAGCAACTGGCAGAGATTGCGCGTCGGCCAGGGAAGGAGTTCAACTACTGTAGAACCAAGGATTCCATGAACGACCACAGTCGCAACCATTCGCCCAGTTCTTGGCATGCGGTGATGGTCCTAAAGCAGGTGCTATAAATGCAAATATAACACAGACAAGAATACAGCGGTGGTTGGCTGCTGTATCGGAAATACCGTGCTTGCCGGCCCCCTTGCCTAAATCCACGCGGAACTGCCGCAATATCTGGCTCCCGTCAATAAACACAGACGTATCGAAGTACCACCATGTCCTTTGGCCGTCTCCATACAAGACCGTGCAAATGCTGTTGCAGCCTGTATCTCGTCTGAAATATGTCGTGGTTGCCTTGTCTAATACAAAATATACCGAGCAGCCCCAACCCAGCCCCAGCGGCAATTGATTCCACCCCCGAACCTCGATATAGAGAAGAAGCCTGAGGTTCCCCAGCCCAATCGCATTGTACTATACCCTACATTAGTGGCTCCACTCTACAATACAACGTTGCAAAATAGTACTGGGCATATTCTGAATAGTTTGAAAGCCATAATCCTTGTCAAGAGGAGGGGTAAACCATGGCATGCAACCGGTAGAAACAGCGTGTCGACCAGTGAAGCGGTCGAACTACTATACAACAAATGATTCCATCAACAAAACGAATTGACCAAACCAGTGGAATGTGGCGATGTTGCTTTATCAAATACGAAACGTGCAAGCAAACAGAAATTCCACGGTAGCTAGTTCCCGTGCATTTAAACAAATACATATAAGTGCCGCGGTGACCAGTCCCTGTCTACATAAATATCAGGTGGAAAGTACTGTTAGGGCCCGGTTATGGTCTACATTCCGTGGTTACCTCGTCCCGTACAAACACTGTCGAGTAATCCACCGTAACCCAGCTACAGGTAGTAGAGGTTCCAACCCCCTCATTCGTTAACGAGGAACATTGACCATTTTCGGCATACGCGTACCTCCCGTGCGGTGGCTCACCGTGAAACACAACTCCTCATATTCTGAGTATATCGAAATATGTAAGGCCCATGCTGAGGAGGGCGCAGCAAAATCATCACTGCACAGATTTTGCCGTGCGGTCTTGCCGACTAAAAAAACTATAAACCTCTGTTGGAGCACTATCGGTCGGGTTCCAGGCTCGCTTCAGATTACAACGCGCAACCGCCAACTTCGAAAATACCGCACACCCTCATATATGATCTACCAACACACAAGGCGGCAGATATGCCGGTATAAGACAACCTCAGCCGTACCGCATTGTTTTATCGCCAACCATGGTGCATAATGTAGGTATACACGGTTGCAATAATTTAGGGTCGTCCCATCAGCGTACCTGAGACAGATTTCCCTATACCTTCGGTCTCGGCTACACTGCCAACATTAGTAGTATTGATCCTCCGCAGCTGTTCATCACAGCTTCACGATTTGAAACTCTACAGGTTTATCGTTGCCTCCAAATCGCTGCCAAATGCATCATCCTGTGTGCGCGAATGCGACAGAGGGTTCGGCTCTTCTTTTACCTTCGATGTGCACATCTCTTTCATCAGTAAGAAAGCCTGCGCGGCCACGGTAAAGAGCATGAACACATGTGCCGCGATAAGCAGAGCGGTGATCGCAGATGAGCTGCCAGTGCCATCCACCGCAAGGTCAACTTTGAGGAGAAGGGCAACGTACATGCTGGCCAAAATGATACCGTTACCCCAGCGGTATAGCCACATGTCAGATGCCGAATTGAACGGCGAAAGAGACTCGGAAACAAACATGAAAACCACCGCGAAAAACAGTACAATAGCAATCTGTTCAGCAGTGTCCGGCAGAAGAAATACTGCCGTTCCGGTGAGCACGATCCGTCGCGCGCACTCCACGACCTCGTAGTAGTAACACGACGGTTTGTATGCGCCCCATATACAACGGTATGACTTTAGACCCGACGCTGTCTCTCTGCCATCTTTCCCTAGTTCTCGACGATTATACACCAACCAAAACGCAAAGAAGGCAGGAATACCGACTGGGTAGATACACACCATCAAACTGGCGTATACCAGGTAGGTTTTGTGCCTTTCCGTATCACAGGTAATGCTGTAGTCCGCACGAAGATATGCCTTGCCATCGTCCAGGGAATCGCAGACGAAGGTCTGGAAGATTGTGAAGGAGACGGAAGAATACACGAAAAATACAAGAAACAAAACGGCCGACACGTGCCTGTGCCTCACAATAGGTCCCGCCGTGTTGGAGTCTCGGTTTCTCATCTTGGAGATGAAGAACGTGACAGCACACCCAAGACTTATAGCCATCGGCGCCACAGTAGCAGCCACAAGCCTGCTGTAGAAATCTGTCGATACCAGGCAAGAACTTGACAGGATGGAACCGATGTCGAAGTTGACAAGCGCCATCGAAGAGAGGAAACTCTCATACTGGTCGGGGTACACCGCTCCGGCGATCTCAGTGAACTGCCAGATAAACAACAGTGTGTGACAAGGACAACGTGTCAGGTCAGTATGGCGATGTGAAGAATTAAACCTCCGACTCCCGAAGTGGGCATCGATGCTGTGGAATGTAACAAGGAAATGCAAGGGGTTGCGCACAATAATACGTCACCGCACTTCGGTGCTGGTGAATTCGGAAACAAGAATCAGGGTGATCACCTACTGCACCTAGCTGGATGATCAACAAACGGTACCCCAGACTGACAATAACATCTGTGGAGTTGGCAGATTCGCCTTTTAGCATTGCTCTGACATATTTAGCGAGTGTGAGGTCGGTCGTGCGGGTCAGACTCCGTTGTTCGTGGCCACTGTTCCCTAGACGAGATTAGACGAGATTAATTCGTCAGCGTCTTCGTCGAGCGGTCGTGTTGCGGGATACAGTACGTAGTCGTAGTATACCAACAGTGCTAAACGAGCTTGGTATGGAGCACCATCACCCACTATAAACATTTAATGGCACTGAAGAAGTACCTACGTGTCACAGTGTGCTATTTTGATTCCACGCTGCCTTTGTATGTACCAGGGCCTGCTATTTGCACTGAAATAACTTTCGAACTAATTCGGCACGCCCCAGAAGCGTAAGTATGGATTTTACGGTTTTACGGCATCCACGACAGCACGCACCTGGACAACAATCTGCATCACCACCACGACGATCCTGATGGTAGACAGTGGCATTGCTTTCACAATATATTTACGGCATCGTGATACTTTTCCCCGCCACCAGCGTCTTGGTTGGTTCTGCGCCTGGTGAGCTCCATCTTCCACCACTTGGACAAGATAGGAAACTAGTAGCAGTACCAAAATTGACGCAACAAGTAGTGTTGTTATTGAAAACCCAACGGCGTATCCTCTGTTCTCCACAGAGCACTCATGGCAACGTCTGTTGGCTCCTGGTGCGTATTCCTGAGCGCATACGGCACAGTCTGCAAGGCGGAACATACATGCGATAAAGTGCGTATCAGTAACCATTTTTGGTTCCTGGTTGCGGATCGAACATATGAAACTCCGAGGTAACCAGCGTATGGGGTGCATGCCCACTGAGCCTCGGGCCATAGCCATGCCCCACCAACCTTTCTATGTAGGAGAGGCCTCACAACTCCAAGTAGGTAGGGCTTCAAGGCCCACGTGGGTTCAAAACCAACAACCTCCAAGTGCGATACTCGCACGAATACGCCCCTCTGGATGAACTTACATGGACCTGAGTACCCGTCCGCACAGTAGTGACTAGGGTCGATCCCCCCAACACAGGCGTCCTTTTGGTAGCAATCGAGCACGGCTGGGCTCTCGGCAGAAATGCGAAAGTACCCCTCCTTGAGGTTAAGCGTACTGAGAGTGGTGGCTGTCAACGAAGGCCAGACGCCTTCGGGTATCGGCTCGCAGGTAGGAAGCGTCTTTCTATCAATCGTCACGTTGCTGAAGTCGCTTCCACACCCGTCCAGACATTCCGAACATGCCAGTTCGAAACGGCAGCTATCCTGATTAGCCTGTCGAAATCGAACGGGGGCGTCACGCACGAGCACTATAAATGTACGCATTTCAGAGCAGCAGCGAAAGAAGCAAGTACAGGTTGAAACGCATGTCGGGTCGTTGAGCTTGTTCTGCCTGTACCAAATGAAAGGTTCACATACTGCATGTGATACTCATGGCAAGGGGGGGTCCATCCGTGAGCCGTGTGGTTTACGACGGGCACACCTGCAAGGATTCTCGAGGAAATTGTAATGGTGGTATATTTGATTCCGCGTCGTTGGTTTGTTGGTGTATCCGTGACGTCGGCAGCTATACGGTAGCGCTACGTCACCGTGCAGCCACATGGGCAAGTACAAACAGAGAAGCACCGTGTCATTTCAAGGTTCAACAGGCCAAAGTCGATAGAACCGAGAAGAACAGGCTCTCTCCATACATCAAACCTGCGCATAGCTGAAACTCCCTATCCGCGCACGGCCGCGAAATTACCTTACTCACATCTCGGGTGTAGCTGTACGTTAGAGAGGGGCACTCCAGCCTGTTGTCCTCGAAGGTCACGTTCCACAGTACCACATTACTGGTAAGCTCTACATTTTGTATTGCCAAGCCGCCATCCATCGCCATGTTCTCCACGAACGCCGAACTCGATATTTCCAGTGCACCGGCGTTGAAAAGAGCCCCTCCCGTTTCCTCTGCAACATCGATAGGCAATTGGCAAACAACAGTAAGGCGTGCTTTATTTTCGGGATGTAACCGTGTGGCATGCACGGGGGCGTGTTACTCAGATTAGTTGCCTTGCAGTGATCACTGGTGTTGCTAGCATAGCCAGTGCATGCTTCCCTTCATTGCATAATATCCCGGAAACTAGGAGTAACTGCCCGTCAAGGCCTTTGTTCCCTCGCATAGGAACCAAATAACGTCACATCTGGTACGTGTTGTTATCTCGAACCTAACTCTTCAAATCCCTGGGTTTTCCTTGGTTGAAACGACATATGAACCTAACAGCAGAACGCCGATATGCATCGCTTGCAATCTACAGTGTATTGTTCATAATGGCAATGCGGATGGCCAGTGATTAGCGATTTGCCACTCGGCAAGCAAGCAAACTCGAAATGTTTCTCGCTGAACCCTCACCAGCAATGTTGAGTCGAAAAGAAGAATCTTTAATGATTCTCTGCCCCTTGCCGTTCAAATAGATGGCGCCCCCGCGTGCACCCGTGTTGCCCTCAAACCGACAGCGCCGAAAGTCTGCCGTTGCCCATTCCGTGGACGTCAGACCAACAGCTCCCCCAGACTCGGCCTTGTTCAATGTGAACATTACGTCGCTCATGTTAAGTTGATCCGGGTTCGCGATCGATACTGCTCCTCCATAGTCGAATGCAGTATTCCCGATGAAGGATATCGTCGCTATGGAACCTGGACATTATGACAGCAGTCGAAGGGATCATCGTGTCTCAGTCAATTGCAAGATTCATACGCGAAGATTGCCGGCTTGTGAGAGCAGTATCTTTCTCGCGGTTCCTCTCACTGCATTCGACCGACCTCATAGTACCCCAAACACCCTTGGCGCTTGGAAATGTAGTCGATAACACAATAATACGGACCGACGCCTACATAAATTTCCCAACGTACCGAGCTACGCATGGAGGGAAGGTGTCACACGTAGCCTTCTATGGTTTATCGCAACATTGGAACTGCGCCATCAACGACGAAGAAAAACACAAATAATGAACTGTTTGCGTGTTGGTATTCAGTAGAAATGAGGCTTAGCCCCGGCGGATGGATACCCGCTTAAGCCTCCGCGCATACACGGAATGGTCAATATTGGTAGGTAAGCTGCTTGCACATGTACTGCCAACGGAATATTACATCGGATGCGTGTCTCACTGCGACACCCGGCGTTAGATCCCCCCAGGGCGGCGCGCACGCAAGGTCACACTAACGGTACGACGTACCACGCTACTACTACTCTGGCCAACGGCCTACTTTCGCTTTCTTATGTACTGTGCACAGATAGGATGGTATGTTCAGTAGCTACAGTACGTAAGGAAAGAACACCTTGGGTGGCAGGTGTTCGGTGATGAACAGCAGCAGCAAGTACCAATAACAGCAGCAGGTTTGCACCAGAATGCACAGTTTTAAATACCACACTTGTTCCTACCAACATATCCGTATAATTAGGGTGCACTGATATCCATCAATGCGGCGGAATTATTTTGGACCCAAGAACAGAAGCAGCAGAAGCCGTAGTGACTGTCGACCCGGGCTTGCGAGTCTCGCGATCTAGAACCTTTCAGTCACGCCTTATTGTCTAGGACGTGCGGTAGAGGACAGTAGTACCGTGGCATGATACGTACTCGGCATGTATTATACAGCTTTTTGAGCAGTTAGTTGCCGTATTACAGTACATACATTTAGCAGCCAATCGTCGGTCGCGCGAGGAGTCCATCGGTGCCAATGCCAACTTAACAATGAACGTGTCATAGGTACAGTATTACGGGAGACCATAGTAAATAGGACCAAATATTGTTAGTAAAAAGAGGGTGGCATATAGGTTTTTGTGTGCACCATTGGTCCTATTTACTATGGTCCCCCGTAATAGTCGAAATACGTAAAATGAGCCGTCTATTCTATTCACTGAGGTCCCAGGCGAGAACCTAAGTGAACAGCACGTTCTGTCGAGGCATGGCAAAAGCACGGTCAAGGGCACTCCCGTCCGAGTTAGAAGAACCGAGCACCTTCAGGCGCGAAGAGACAATAGCGTACCGAGACGTGGACTTCACATTGGGTATAGCGAATATTTCAGTGATACTGAGGCGGTACCATAGAGGATCGAGTCAAAACCAAACGAAGCAAATTGTTGCACGAACCGGAAACCAGCACGCTCCGCAGGAACACGGCACGATCGCGGGCAGGGCCACCTCGGTCAGAGTCGAAAGCGAAAAGCAAGATCGGATCCAAGGAGGAAACATGGCACCCAGAGTTGGACCACATCGCAAGGGAACTCAAACACAGCTAGAAACCAAGTATTATAATGTCGTTTCGAATTATCACAGCATACCTCAACATTATCTTACTGCATAAATTTTTCGCTGGGACCGGCTGCATTCCGGGACTTGAGACGCTTGTCGGGTATTTCAGCACATACGCCGAAGTTACGTTTCGCACCTTTAATAAATACACAATACATTTATGACCCCGTGCCGCCCACCTCGCAGCTGGTGCCAGGTGTGGAGAATGGTGCGCATTGGAAACGCAAGATATCTAACTTATTCCCCTACCTTGGGTGAAGCTATTGATCGACGCAAACTCCGCATGTTGCGTCGTGGTGGCGATGATGACGCTGGAGTCGGTTGTCTTGATTGCTCCTAACGAGATGGCGTACGTACGAAGAACACGGTCGGTTTGGCATCACGATATGGAAGAGTATGCACTCTCTGACATACAAGTATTGAGTCCGTACACATGTTTCGGTTTGAACCGTGCGCTGCCACACGCGTCAACTGCTATCATAATCGTGTGTGCGTGTGTGCCAGAACCAAACAGCCTTGGTGGTTTGTGTGTAGATATTTCAAAAGCACCTACTGTCGCATCGAGGGGACTGGAAAGTCCGCTTGGTGCCCCTGTGACAACGAGAAGAGCATATGGCCGAAGTTAAAGCCAATATAGAGCACACCGAATATAGTCCTGCTTAAATTTGCAATTCCATCGGTTTGACGCTTACATAATACATTCCGCTGGATTCTTGAGTTATGATAAACTTGTGCAGGGCCGGGCACAGTGGGGATAATACAAAGACAGTATCACATTTTGTGGTTATATAGTGATGACTTGGAGCTTACTGTCATCTAACGACACTTGATGCGCTCGCCTACTGTAATAGCCAAATACTTCCTATATCACCATCAGACATCTCGCATTTGGTGTTTGCCAACAAGTAGGTTATCACAGCTGCTGCGGTTACTTCTACTGCTTGCTGCTGCCGTGATCCGCTGTCACGACTGGGCACGATCCGTAGCGCGCTTATCTGGCCAGATAAAGAAACACGGTTAGGGTTAGTCGTGGCAACGGTCGTGGATACAACGCACCGAAACATGACTCTTGTGCCCAGTGCAAAGAGAGCAGAGCCCTTACGAACACCAACACCAACATTGGCAGAACAGTATGGTGCTCTCTTCCTACGGTACAGACAGGTAATAAGGTGGTCGTGCCTATCAGGCACCGAAGGTTATCTTTCGTAGGTGATGCCACGACAGCAGGCCCGATACTACAGTTGCAAAGTCTGACCCTACAGACGTATTCCTTAGGTACATACAGTTATGATACAGTACATATTTTGTCAACACTTGGAGTATGAATATTTGTAAACCCTACCCTAAAACTTGGTCTATCATTGATTCGGCAATGGTCACCGCCCATGCTATCTGGGACCCCTTTGATAGCAAGGAAAACAATGACAACTATGTTTGGTGTTACCATCTACGTACAGCGTGATCGCCAAGCAGTACTTGTAGATAAGATTTTGCTGCGCCCGTACCGCACGAGTCCTTCCACTGCCAATTATCACTTGGGGCATATACTTACGGCGTCCCTAAATCTATCAGTGGCCGTCGCTGCAATTTTCACTTTCTATCGTATTTGTCTTCTCCCAAGTCGCAAGAGGGTCAATGCTTCAGCAGACACGCCTAGCGTCCTGCTGTTGTACGTACAGATTTATGATGTTCTGCGTCCCTGAAACAATGAAACCAATCCACGTGTTCGTTGGTCGCTTTACTGTCCGCGACGTAAGCTAGCAGAAAGGCGCACGGTCCACTGGCTAGTAGTATCTGAATATTTCCTCCCGACAACAGATCGCAAGACATGCTGCTTTCACACTCAATGTTGACTTTAACCGAAAGGTGTACTTCGTGAACCTTTTGCCCCTCCAGGGGTCACTTGAACACCTTTGGCTACGTTTCCTGCTCTTCACGTTGTTCTTCCTCCTGCTGCACTATCGTCAACAGGGAGCACTGTAGTAGGGCATACAAAATATCACGACCGAGCAATCACTCAGTGTTCGAGCTCTAGAAGTTGTCAGGTCATTTAACGCGCTGCTAAACGAAACTTCGTTGTTTTGGGTGGTATTTCATTATATTGGTCCTTCAGACGGTCTAGCAACCCTCCTATGCGATACCACCGCAATGGTTGTCTTGTCTGTTCGTCACACTTGCGCAATGTCTTCCCCATATGCCTACACAGGTATATCGTCCCCACTAGTAGTGTAATTCAAGTAGTGAACAATAACATTATTTTCCTCTACCCGTACTGTCATACTTCATAACTATGTATTGTAGCACTATTAATAGTGGGACAGTTACACTCAGTGAAGCGGACGTGAGTAGTTTCATATTATTGCCTCGCACTACGTAGGCAATTATGATTATGTAAAACCGGAGGGTTGAACAACTTGCAGGACAAGCCTGCCGGAGCTTCGACGTCCTTACTACCTGGCTGTCTTACTATTTACCCGCCACCCTGCGGACAACACGCCGTTCCTGACACGTGTCGAACAGTGACGACACAGAACAAAACCAATCGCGTGCGAGTATATGAGTTAGGGTGTTTCTCACCCCCGTCGCGGTTGGCCGCGTTATAGGAAAAGGTAGCGTTGCCGGTGACGTGGATGTCGGACTCTTGGGCAAGAATGGCACCTGCGGTTTGTCAAATACAAGCATGGCCGACTTTAAATGACACATAACTGATTTGGTACGGAACTGACCTGACACAGAACAGATTAAATGAGCGTGTGGTCATCATATGTGCATTCGAGCGCCCTATGCGCCTGGGGTGTGTTGAGTGTCTTGCCGACCCGAGGACCAACAACATAACACATATGCTGAGACTGCAAATACTTAGCGTACTTTGGCTTGAACCACAACAACACGCTTGAGGAAACCTCGGCGAACTGCAAAGCGTCTACTCGCGGCAACATGACGTACTGCCTATAGCTCTAACATACACGTAAGCCCTTCGCCACAACGTCCACCCCCTAACACGCTGCCCATGAAGACGTGTAAGCCTCTACGTAGGCATACACTGCCTTCCAAATGGTTAGACTGCGTTATACCGATTCAGGTCCATGCCTATGCGATCGATGATAAGCTTACAAGACATACGTAGGCCTGTGTGTACAAGAGTGGTGTACTTCGTTGCTATTACCGGCAACTGTTTGGACGCACGGTATGTATTATTTGGTATTTGTTACCTCCATCATAACCTGAGTTGTAGGTGATAGAAGTGAATCCGTCAATGTTCACGCCCGACTGGGAGGCGAAAAGGGCGCCACCTGGAGGTGCGAGCATGCATGAGGGGTCTTAGCACGTACTGGCGCGTAGCGTTTGACGCGGGGTTGACATCATCCACCGCACAGTGAGAGACGACAGGATCGATACGCTGTAGCTTTCAATTAATAAACCCGCACTTCAAAAACGTTATTCAATGCAACGCATGCAGAGGAAAGAGCACCACAGGCCAACCAGAGCCAGCCCATACTGACCCTATAACGAATCACGATTTCGATTTGTGATTTGTGCGAGAGAGCTACACAAACTGCTTTAAGAAGCTGCAGAAGTGGCACGAGACGAGCGTAAAAATGAACACGGCTTCGTATGAGCTACTGTACGGCCGCGTCCCTCGATTATTTATAAAGTGCTGTACCGCCTACAGTAGTACTTCGGTGTATGTATGAATGTATGAATGTATGAATAAAATAATATGTCAAAACGTGTGCTAGAGTGAGGGAGACACATTTCTTTTACGTGGCTCCTCACTTGAAGAACTCAATATACCACTCACTACCAGACGTCGACAAGACTTATTCTTGTACGCTCGTATCGATACACACTAGGCTCGATACACACTACTTTGGACTCTTGTACCATATACCTGGCGTATCTAACGAAGTGGTTTATAGCGCACAATGTGGATGCAATTACGTGGATAGGCCTCCCAGTTGAGATGCTATATATAGTAATGATATGTTTTGGCTAAGATGTGTAACCCCTACCGTGGTACGGCTCTGTACATCAACATTGACGATACGGCACAGGCCCTCAACACTCTTGCACACCACTGTTGTTGTGCCACTCGTCTGTGAATATGGTTACAGTAGGTACACCGTATTGTGCAGACTATGCATTCAATGACAACGCGAGTACTGTCATACACGGAACAGTGGAATACGTACATTGCACTCGACAGTCGTGCGGCGCGACCTGATTACTATGCCAAGCCCATGGTGGTATCGCTGTGGCAACGTCGCCATATGTTATAATATGTCTGCATTTTGGTGCATGCCCTCGTGTACGTGTATTCATACCATGTTTTGTTGTAGTATATAGTAAACTGTAGGTGGAAAGGCTGCCTCTTCCTTGCGGTAGTGCCAATTCATGCCATTACAGACAGTCACCTACCGGTTATAGAATGTAATGTTTCTTGCAAACTTCTCACCTCCGGGCGAGTTAGCCGAGTTGTAAGTAACTGACGTGTTTCCGTTGGTGTAGATCTCCGATTCAGATACGTACATTGCACCTGTTGGAAGGGAGGTTACGAAAGTGACGTTCAATTAATATAATCGCACTACGAGCACTATGTGCACGGTTTGCACCATCTACATGACAGATCCGAGGGGGATCGATGGAGCTTCCATGTATGTATTGCATGGAAACGACTTCGCCAAACAAATATTTCTACATTATATATACAGTATAACGAACTTAACGCAGTGATGATATGAGTAAATTATTCCTAGGTTTTATTGGCAACAGAAGGTTGACGACAGCGAATCCTCTTGTCTGTAACCCGATGCATTCTTGTCGAAAGTCTGGCGAGTCCACAACAAGCAGCTGTGCATCTAGCGGCTAGCATTACCTATGGGTGCATTGTAGTTGTGTACAGAACGGGAGCAGGGGTCATGATTGCGTCAATGCTGCAAATACTCTGACATGCACATGATAGGGTTCTCGAAGGTTATGATAGGTAAGGTATACGTAAACCCGCGGGTACGTTTTTGATATTATACTTAACGAACGTAAAACTTAGGTAGGTACCGGAGGTCTTACCTAAAGTACCTAAGGGGTTATTTACTTATCCGAGGTCCCTCCTAACTCTAGGTAGGTACCGGAGATCGTACCTAACGTACCTATAACTTAGGTAAATATCGCCAATGTACCTACAGTAAGTGACTAGTTAAATACCGGAGGTTGTACCTGTCGTACATAAAAACTTAGGTAAAACTCGGAGGGCGTATCCAATGTACTTAAGTGGTTAATTATATGCCGGCGGTTGTACCTAGCGTTCCCATAACTTAGGCAAGCATCGAAGGCTTGCACGTAAAGTTAGGTAATTACCGGAAGCCGTACCTAACGTTAGGTACATATCTCAGGTCGTACCTAAAGCTAACTAAAGTTAGGTGAAACTTACTCCATAGGTACATATTGAGTTCCCATTCGAGTTCGTACCTATACCTGAATATTTGGTCGACGGGTACGCCCAATGCTAGCTGCTCAATACCCAGGTGAGCGTTGGTCAGTCTAGCTAGCGTATCGGAAGCTTTGTTTGGTAGGGTAGGCCGTACCTAACTGTGGGTAGGTGTGCATATTTACGTACTACGTCGTACGTAGTCGGTATTTGCCCGTGTCGAGGACCGTACGGGAAAACGAATATTGCACGTACTGTACCGAAGCAAAACATTTAAATATTTAGTATTATGAATAGTGATTACATGTGTCGGTGGGTGTAACGCCCATAGGCATTTCCGTCGGCTCGTATCTAAATTCGATGTCAAGATATACAGTTTGCATGCAATTAGTAGTGTACATACACTTCAACGTTTTAACGTAAATATATCCACACATTGAAATCGTAGACGTTCATCCCACCCCCCGCTATTGACAAGGTATTTACGTGGAGTATACAACGCCCAGCCAGCCATCCGCTCGTAAAACGATGAACACCTGACTATACGGATATACCTAAGTACGTACCTTATCTAACCGTACCTTATCTATCATTCGTCTGGATCGAAGTGCTTATCGCGCGGCAGCTAAATCCACAAATACCGCATAGGATGCAACCCCGCTTGGTAAACCACGGGTAACCCCACCTCCAGAATTCCTGGCTGAATTGTTGTGAAACACGGTGTTTCCGTCGATGTTGACGGAAGAGTCCCGAACAATGTATAGGCCACCTGCGCGTGGAGAAGCGACGAAGTAAGTGCCTCAAGTCGCCCAGCCAGGCTCGAGTATGGCCCATGAACTACTCTGCAGCCAGGCACCTAAAAATATCAACATTTGATGTAGTGCTTCCTACGGCAGTGCCGTATGTAGGACACGTCAATCAAAAATAGCCTCAACCGAATTGCAAATAGCACCTCCGCAGCGGTGTGAATACGCCGCCATCACAGGACTCTAACATGGGTGTAATTCCTTGTTCCCACGGAAATACGGTAGGCCTCCACTTCGTTAGGGGAATATCATCGATTTTTTCCATCTGAAGCTTTCATGCTTTCGGTGGAGTCGGAAAGCACACTGAATACTATTTCTTACTGCGACCGGGATCCGAGCCCCTGACCCGGCATCTTGACTTCTAGTAGTCTACATACAGTATCATGGGGGTTTGGGCCAACACAATGGGAAGCCATAGTTGAAGACACCGAGTAGAGTGCAAGCGATTAGGCAAGTTTGTGTAAACTGCGCGTCATCTGCGCGTAACAAAGATAGTACAGCTGTCGGCAGAATTTTGCGCAGGGTGATATGTGTATATGTCGTCAACTTGTGTGCGTTCGAACGCCGTAAGGCGGACGTTTCAAGGAAATCGAGAGTGCTCCATAAAGGATTAGCGCCGTCAACATAGGAAGCCGAATAATCACGAAAGCAACAGTCAACAAGGGATTTCCATGTCGCAAGAGGTTTCTCACCTCCGTTATCTTGGGCTGAGTTGTTGAATACAAGGCTGTCGCCGGCAAAATTTACAACGGAAAGAAACGTAGCGCTGATGGCACCTGCGGGTACGAAACGGGCGGTGTACAATGATTACTGTTATTCAAGCCCGCATGCCGCAATGTGTCCAGTTGGGCTTCGGGCGGGAAACATTAGATACGCATTTAGGTACCAATTGCCATTAACTCTGGTTCGGCCCCAACAATCTGCCTTACGGAGGTGGGGTCAGTTTCCACAGCCAGCAAATACGGGAGAAAATTAGTACAATTCACTATATTGACTACCAGCTCAGGGAATCATTTTGCGTGACTCTACTTGCATTCCGACCCATGCTACGGTAAGGGTAGTATCTATAGTTTGTCAGGCTCCTCGTTTGGGGAGCTCTCTAACCCTCACCCACAACATAACAGCGGGTAACGCGATCAACAACCCCATGGCCTAGGTATGGTTAGGGTAACGCGATGAAAAGCATCCAACAACCTAACGATAGAGAGTGTATCCATGGCTGACGAGCCCCGTCAATCGTAAATAAACCTTGACGAAATGTGTTACCTCGATTGTAGCACGCGTCGTTAGGTGTGTATCATACAAGTGTTGAGATAACTCAACTTTGTTTTTATTGATGAACGAGATTCAAAGCAAGTTGTGGAGCTGGAATGCAGATGGGCGCTCTTATGCACGTGACGTCCACAATCGACAATACCAAACTATACAACAACAACACTTGAAGTAGTTGAACGCCAGATGCTTCAATTTACGACTGCAGTAGACCATCACTCCTGCCACTTAGGCACGATAAGTTTATAGTGTTAGCTTGTGCTGCGGGCGTCGGCGATATCGACGATGTTCACAACAAGGAAGGCCCCGTATGCTGAAATACGTTTCTAGCCTGCCCAGCGGGACAAATTACCCGGCATAGACAAGCTACTCTTCGGGTCTATCGTCACGTTCGTACATTTAAGGATAATAGCGGTACGGCCACGGCTCGGCCCGTGGCGCTTGCTCTGCGTTTTACATAATGGGTTGTAGTACCTAATATCGTAGTACTCGTATGCTATGATGTACCACTCTGAACAGAAATGTAAAAGCCATCGTGCGGGCCAGTACCGACCCGGGCGGTGTGCGTTATCGCCCTCGGATTGTGGGGGTTGTAGTTGTATGGACGGATTTATGATCCGGGAAAATGACCTTATCGTCCCCGACTGCGACGGGACCTCACCGCTGTCCCAAGGCGCAACTCTCGCAGCGCGCTAGTTCCAAGAGCGCCAGCCAAATCAGAAATTAGCCTGTGGGGCTGGGGGTTCGACACCATGCGGGGCGGTATCGATCCGACGGGGGTCGATTTTCGTCCCAGGGATGTTGGATTTGTAGATGTATGGAAGTAGTTCTGGGCTGGGGATGGGCACTTATCGTCCCCGAGTGCGGTGGGACCTCTACGCTGTCCCGAGGGGCAACTCTTGTCGCGCGTTGGCTCCATGTGCCCTAGGCAAACTTGCAATCAGCTGATAGGAGTAGGATTTTTGTATCTTGCGGGGCGGTATCGATCTGGGGGGTGCCCGTTTTCGTCCCCGGATTGTTGCAGTAGTAGGTGTATGGAAACATACTTGATCTGGGGCTGGGAAACTATTGTCCGTTTGTGCGGCGGAACCCCGAAGTTGTCTCGCGGGGTATCTCTCGCCGCGTGTTAGCTCCATGAGCCCCGGCCGAATCAGCAATGAGCCGACAGGGGAAGGGTTTACAGACTTTGCGGGGAGGTATCGATCCAAGTTGACTCCGTTTGTATCCCCGGGTTGTTGTATTTTAATATGTTCGCAAGGATTTATGATGAGCAGACGGGGCTTTATCGTGTCCGGGTTCGGCGGCACCCCAACGTTCTCCGGGGGTAGCAACTATGGCCGCGCGCTGGCGCTAATCCTAACCCTAACCCAATCCTGCAGTATGTAATAGTTTTCCTTCGCAAACTAATTGTATTCCTACGAACATTTGCCTCCGTTTGACGCATATTCACGAGGCTACGATACAACACCGAACTAGTCAATAAGTAATACTAGTTAAGGACATTAATTAGGTCTTCGCCTACGAGGCACACGAGATACATATTGGCCTGGTTTATATAAACACAAAAAACGTGGCTTACCCCCATCATCATCGGCCATGTTGTTGAGGAAGGAGGTACTTCCCATGGTGTGCACCGAAGAGCTTGCATACAGGTACATAGCACCTGCGGGTAGACGGCAGTATTCGTCGTGAACGTCTTGAGACCACTCGACAGAGCACGATGACGGCAGTGTATGCGATGCTTTGCTTACGTCACTATGACGATACCGGTTGACGCTGTAAGATGCATTATACAAGGAACAGTAGGACTTAGAGGGGTGTCTGACGTATAATCACTAGCTGTGGATTATACATAAGACATCATTCCATGTCCCAATGGCGACACCTACATGCGATTATACGCGACCACGGCTGCGGTAGGAGCAGGGCCCGTATTTTCGCTTCCGTCTTAAAATCACACGCCGCAATTGTTCTGTAAACCCTACTCGAACACCGACTTGAGAAAGTATTTGGTTGGCGCTGGGTCGTGGCGATAGCTCTCGTGAGATTGGACGCCCATAACCTGAACACTACAACACAGATCGGGTCGCCACTTGCGCGAGTGGCTCCAATCAGCTTAAAAGCGAGGTAAATGTGACCCCTCTACTGAAGGAAAAGTGTGACGTCATCGCTACGATGAGCAACGTGACTGCAGTGCACCATGACAGATTGGAGTCACAGCAACGTAACGTATGAAGTATTCGCCTATCTGAAGACGCCTCTCACCTCCGTCGATGTCGGCTACATTGTTTTTGAAAACGCTGTTGCCGACGAGTTGGACAGCGGAAAACTGAGAAGCGTACAAGGCACCTGAACATAGGCAGCGGACATTGAGGTGTGCTCGTATTTCAAAGACTGTATCACGTCGACTAGCTGTGCACTTCTCCGAAACAGACTCAAAATATGTGGTACAATATACTACAGAAGGGTAAAATAAAATCAGCAGTATAGTCTAGCGCAGGTGTAGATAGTTAAATTACGCCTGTCACGAGGTGTCCGAATGGGATTCGTGCTGGACAGACGGCAAATACCGGCTCTTGCTTTGGAAGAGTCACCTAAGGAATATATCCGAACTCGTTCCCTGTCGCGACTCAAATGTAGAAACACCCGACAAGGAAACAAACCGACGACTTGTGCCACGGTAGGGATTGCACGTTTCGGGTACGCAGGTTCACACCGGATGAGCTATTTCAGTGATAAACGACCGGTTAGCAATATACTTTCGATGGTATATTTATTTGTACTTCGTATATGGACTACGCATATAAATGCTAGTCGCATTGCGCGAAAAAACGTTTTTTAGTTCATGTTTCCGGTGACACATTGAACTCCTCGTGTGAGGAGCTCATGCCATAAGGCACCACCCCAACCGTACCGTGGCATTGTTCTAAAGCGAAGCGGCATGCTTGCCTCGCCTGTCAATACCAAAGACCACAGCAAACGTTTATACATTCGATGCCCGAAACTCCACTTGTAGAGCGCTCCTAAGGTCGTGAAAACGATACAGGGCCTCCGCCGCCGGTGTCGTGGGAGGCGGCGTTATCAGTAATATCCTAACCTTAAGAGATAAACCAGCAGTGACGAAAGTCCTGTATACACACATATACGGTTAGCTTACCCAACTTTCCCAGTGTGGAAACAATATCGGCATTGAAGTTATGCATTCCGCGGATATCCTTACCTCCAGTTTCCCTGCAATAGTTATCTATGAAGACGACGTTTCCGTTGATGACGATGGATCCGTTCAAGTACGAACCGATTGCACCTGTGTAGAAGTAAGTATAGTTGTGTGTTGTCAGCCTCTGAAATAAAAAACCTAAGTAAACAGCTCATATGTATGGGATTCGTGGTTTATGGTTTGAAGTAAAGTAACAACATAGATGAAACCGAGCCAACGAGGGGACAAACGGGGGAAGGGCCGGCATTTGGGCTGCGTGGCCGTCGATCGGTCAAACTACTCGTTATTTGGAACATGGTTTGGATAACAAACTTTCGAAAACAGCGACGGTTGCTTAACCCTCTGCGCAGCTTTGATAAATCCAAACTAAACACACCATATATTTGCATCAAGCTCCGATAACGAATATCTACCACAGCACAGGCCGCATCCCACGTCAAGCACCTTGTCGATTTTCAACACGTTAGAAGCGTTGGCACTCGTTACTCAAATACAGCGATATGATGTTTGCTTGTTATTCATGATAATAAAACAAGTTTAAAGTACCGCCTGTGTTTCGGTCGTCGGTGTTTCCGACATACTATTACATGAAATCTCCAAAGGAACCACGCAGATCGGCGGAGCTCATACTGATATACCATAGCTAGAATATCGGCCGTATCTATAAAATGTTATACCTACAGTAGGAGTTAGTGTAAAATAACACGCGTTGTGCCAGAGCGGCTCGAGGTGTGGCGGACGACGTCGCCGGCGGCTTACGGCTCGCTTTAAACCCTTCGTCGTTGAAGTAGGCTTTGCTGATGACCGAAAGTCTGTATATCTACCACGGCCGTCCATGTAGCGACTATCGAGCCAGAAATCGACCTAAATGCAGTGCAACATCTGTTCAAAACATGAACCAAACCAACTATCATGATGCGGCATATCTTGCCCTTGATCTCGGCATGCAACCAAGCCCTCACCAAACAGCTGATCGTCGAACAAGATCCGTAAATAAATGTAGTATACAAACTTGGGTTGTCTTGTCCCGTGCTCTAGCGGGCGAGAAACAACTTTATCGAACGAACAAAGCAATGAAAGCTGCGCTTCGGAGGAGGCATCTACTTTCATTTGGAAAACGGCTACAGTGGTAGTTCGCTAGACCCACAAAGTTCTGTATTTTGCGTGGCAAGATAGTCTTGCTCCTGGAACCAGCCCACTTCGGGCACCCCACCACGGAAGGTACCGGGCAGCACGACGATACACCCGTGTACCGCCGTCGTGCTGCACTACTGTAATGCCACAGAGAAAATATGGCTTTAGCCGAGAATTATGAGTCTGTCTAGCAGTAGCGTGGGTCACTGGGGGTCGCAAGAGCTTAAGCACGGGTGCAGATTCGGATGCTCGCCGTGTGGATCTCATCCTTATGTTCTTACTGAAATGATATAGCATATCACGCAGAGGTTGGGCGGATGACGGCATGAGTACTGTCCGGGCCGTAAGACGTATTTGTCTCTGCTGAGCTTTAGGCCTCACTGTAAGAGGGATATTTCAAACAATGTCCCTAACCCTAGACCTGCACCACATAAAGCGATTCGCTTCCCTACGTAGAAGCTCTTTTTCCTATGAAAGAGTCATGTTGGCCCAACCTGTTTGCTTTTCGATGCGCCCCAACGTTCCTCAGCATAAACACGATGTATAGAAAAGTGTGCCCGGGGGGTGTGCGTACTAACATGCTTGGCATTCAAAACATCCCTACGCTTAAGTGCTTTTATGGCTCTCACACTTAAGAATTGTCCACCTCAACCGCATAGTACGTGAGTTCGAGCATTTGGGAGGCGTTGGCCTTCAAGGCACGCCCGAATGCTATTTCCAGCTCTCACGCAACAACGTGAAGCCCACGCATCTATTGAGAGCTATAAATCAGATCATAGCATTAAACAAGCGAGGGAAATATACAACTAGTTTGGTGGGCGTTTGCTTTCACACTCAAATATCGGGTTCATGTTTCTAACAATTGATGCCTCCGCCATTAAGGCGGAGATCCCCTTACTAGAACGTAGCATGTCATTTTGCGCGCCGCTTCTCACCTCCGTCATCGTTGGCAATATTGTTCACAAGATGTATGTTCCCGTTGACTTGAAGAGATGAGTCATCATACAAGTATATAGCACCTGCGTTGAAGGATACATGGTCGTTGGCGTGTTTAACCTGGTCGACGAAACACGACTGCAGTGGTTCGCCGTGCACGGCTTGCTAGCCGGACTATGCACCGCTCGTGGTATATGTTGTATATTGCATATTACATAGAGGAAGCAACGACGCGTGCTACGACCAAGGAAGTAGTATATGAGAGTGCCTTGCTCCCTGACTAACGAACTACCCAATAGTGTAAGAATGCCATTGGGATTTTTACAATACTCTTCGTTATATATACCCACAGATTGGTTTTGATAATACATTAAAGGGCAACCCAACAAACTAACCAATAGCCTAGGAATATCACGGTTGCTATTGTACTAACTAAAAGGTTCTACCCCTATCGTATCACACGTTGTGAATGCGCATCACTAGAGATGTTGACAGGCCTTGAGGTCGCATCATGTAAATAACGCCGTCGTTGTATAGAGTCATGTGGGTGTCGCTGGGATATTTGGGCATGCACTGTGCACTGACGTGTGCGCTGACGCACCCACACTACATAAGTACTGTGTGCTTCCACTTTACGTACAGGCAACCACTCACCTGGTACATAAATCTTGATGAGTTGGTTGTCCATTATGGGTTAAGTGATGTCAATGAAACCTCAAAGCTAGGTTCGTAGAGGGGGAGCCACTGTTGTATCCAAACGTCCCCGGTATCATGGTCCTACTGCAACTGCAGTCCGTAATATACTACGTGCATACCAATCAATAGCAAAGCGAGGAGGCGGCTGTATCTCGAGGAATATCTCACCTCCGTCCCTCCTGGCAAAGTTGCTGTCAAAGCTGCTGTTGCCGGCGAATTCAAAAGAGGAACTCGTTAAAGCGTGGAGTGCACCTGACGATCACGGACATCGTAAACGTTATCCGCATAAGTGCCGTATCACATTGACGGCGTGTGTTCCACCCCAACGCCAGGTTCACCCCTCGAGTCTGCCGGGCAATCAAGTCGTTAATCATCCACGTACCCTTGTCATAACGATTCCAAATGGGATTTGACGGGGAATGACCAAAACGACAAACTCTGGTAACTTGGCATAGTGTTAAAACCTTTTAATGCAAACCCAAGTCACACCGGAACACAGTCCTAGCCACGTCCGACGACCATGATTTGTTGTTGGTATCAGCCATTAAGGACCCCAACCAATTTGTTTTTCGAAGTTGCAGATGGATAACCTGCAAGTCCTGACGGGGTGTTGAATGTTATGGCCTTAAAACCTTGCGACCGATGTACGTGTTACAACTGCGTTACAACTGTCAGTGCAGCGGGTTTTGACGCATTGAAAAATTCGGACCTTGGACAGAACAACAACAATTCTACCTACACCACATGGTATCATGGTTGCCCATTTCTACTACAACACGAAGCAACGACATTGCGATTTTCGAAGATGTTCCTACCTCCGTGTCCCTCAGCTCTGTTGTTCACAAATGAGACGTTGCCGTTGAAGGTGACTGATGCATTAATGTATGCACGACCGGCACCTGCGGGTGGGCAATTTTGGTGGCTAGCGTTATAAGCCTGCGTAATACACCCAATGGCGCCGTCTATGCACTTCGATAATGCTTGATTGTACGGTACGCGACAAAGAACATGCCTGGCAACATGCCTGGCATTTCGTACTCGTGTAGGCAAACGATGCATACTAAGATAGGGGTCGAACCGTTTGACTGGAAAATTTCTGACCAACGGGCCTTATCGGAAAGACCTGAATGATGGTCTGACCGGTTTGGACGTTTCAGCTTCACGTCATATGGTCAGGATAGACTTGAGAACGGGACGTCGTGCTGTTCGCAATACATACCAGGTATGTGAATATTGTGGGAAGTTTGAACCACTCAACGAAAAATAACCAACTAACCCACCACCCAAACGAACAATAACCAATACCAAACTAAAGCGAAGCATATAAATCGAAATTTAAATGGCATTCCCCACCAAGCCTGCCATTGCCGGTACAATCTCCTACGTAGGACTCATGTATACGCGAGCACAGCAATCGAGTGTTAAGATGTACTTGTGAGTTTGTGGTAGCGATATACTGCAATTTGTTTCTGTTCAACGGCAAGTGCTACGTAGGGCCTACGGAGGGGTGGCATCTAAACTTTATGAAGGGGTTTCCACTCCAATTATCACTACCCTTACTACTATTAGTACTCCACCAAAACTGGTTATAAGAAACGCTGAAAGTGCACCCTGATGAATAATCCCAAACCCGAAGCAAACCACAGAAAATAATACGAATCACTCAGAGGCTTTCCAACGATATTGGATCAAAGAACCGTGTCAGCCAGAAATATTTTGAGCAAATCGTGCCACTCCTACTATAGCCCACACCTAACTTCAAAGCGATCGAGGCCGTTTTGATCATTTCCCACGACGTCAATGTACAACAACACATTACATGTATGCATATATACTTCACGGCTGCAATGCCTCAGCCTTGAAAACCATCTCCCTGAAACTGTACCTATGGGCTGCACTAAAGCATGATACTGCATACTCGGTTCTTACCTCCGTCACCCGCTGCAACGTTGTTGAGAAACGATGTGCGACCGTCCATTTGCATAGAGGCATCATTCGACAGATAGAAAGCACCTGCTTGCAGGCAACATTGAATGTTAGGGAGTTCAGCACACTCTGCAGAACAGGGCGACGACACGTGGAAGCCTTTGCCATTTGGACTCCTGGTTGGATGCCCTACGAAAACTGGACCTCGAGCAAGTTAACTTCAGAGAGGAGGAACGTCATTCAGGCGGCCCGACCGCTGGGACTGCCACCGGAACCGACCCAGAAGATACCTGAAGTGTTTCGCCAGGCCTATGCACCCACGGTCTGCACTGCAGACGTCAGGGGCTAGAGTTTGTGATTCCGCCCTTAACTCACGGTCGAAGACCACTTCGACCTACGTTATATTAACAAACGCAGAGTTTACACGCCCCCCACAAGGATCATCAGACAATGTCTAGCATTTCGCCTGCGAGACGGGTAAGCATGCAAACAGCCACGTATTCGCGTGACTTCCATAGTGATTAGCATAAATTTAGCTGACGCTATGTGTATGGAATTATGGCAAACGTGTCTCAAACGTGTCCCAAGGTCAAGGTGCTGCAGAGCTACAACACCCATTCGGCAGACGCCGTGCGCGCTGCTACGCCGGCTCGAGTGCAGCCGCTCAACTGTGAAACATTGATGTAGGTATACATGCATCCGACCGGGGTTGGAATACAGTATTTCGAAGTTTCTAATACTGGCGCAGTACGTACAACTTCCGTTCAACCACCAAAACTAGGCATACTATAGGTCGATATTTACGAGGTACGGTCACACACGCGTATCATAACAAAAATAACAGTTCGAGAATAAATTATACTCGGTTTAAAGTTCATTAACACCAGTGATGTAAACACTTCGTCGGAACAGCAATGCTAATGCCGCTTCCCCTCCTCACCGCCGTCATCCTCAGCGATATTGTTTTCAAAGGAAGAGCGACCGTCAATGGTCATGGAAGTGCCACCGAAGAGGAACACAGCACCTGCGACAAAACAACGTTACGTGTTAGGGTGTTCAGTCCACTCAACAGGGAACGAAGACCACAGCCACCTTCTTACGAACCAGTCACCTGGACTAAGAACAATAAGATCCAACCTAAAATAAACCATTCAACAACTGCGACTTGAGTTGTGGCTTAGGATTAACAATGTTCGGATGGTTCCCGTTCGCTTACATCAGGTCAGCCGTGTCAAGGGAAAATTAGAAGACCTCATGGCTATTCATAGTGGGGGTCGTGTCGCGTACCTACAATCACGACCACACGGGTATCGGACAATGGCGCAACGGTTCGGCACTGGTCCCTGGCGGTCAGCTGAGTACCCGACAATATGAGCCCTCCAATGCTAGGTGGGCCATGCCGCCGTAAAGTGAGTGCGGTAGGGCCTTGACGGTTCCGACTGACGGACGGAGCTCGTCAAGCGAAGAACTACCGGATATCCTTATAATGCCATTTGTGCCTTACATTTACAATCGTAGATCTGTACGTCCATTCGTCGCCCATGCGAGCAATGGTTTGGTTGGGCGGACATATTTGTCATTGTCTTGGTGATATGACTACGCGTTGACTCAAGCCTAACGCCCCAATTTTTTTCATCAGCCACGAATGCCGCATGCAAGACAAACTCTACTGTAGCATATTTCGTATCGGTCGCCATGAAGATTAGAACAGGGTCACATCGCCAGTATTGTTTTTACGGACACACGACACCCGATGAATCGCATGCCTTCAAAGAGGGCAATAAATCGTCAGGCGTTTCCCCACGCGTGCTACGATAGAGATAGCACTTTTTGGCTGAATTCTTTATCAAGGAAGGAAGGAACGAAGGGGCTCCTTAACCCAAAATCGTCGGAATTTCCTAATTTTGTTGTAATATGTTTCGTTGTATACTTAGTCCATGGGGATTGCTCATAGGACATCGCTTTTATTTCCGTCCTACTGTAGTAAAGAAGTGTTTGGGTTAGGTATACCGCTCCTCAAGTGATCGACCACCCTCACAGCATGCATCTCTTAGGGTTAGCCCTAAGTAGGAATATGTATATGGGTTGCCAATTTGCTTTATGAACGAGCCGCTTCAAGGTGATCCAATGCATGTTTGTGGTTCACTAAAGTATTCGAAGATTTGACAGCGTTTGATCAATATTAAGTCATAGGGAACGCCAAATTTCAATGATACTGCAACTACAGCAAGTAATTACGATGCGATGCTGGGATTTGCACGGTTTACCAGACAAAGGCCCCAAATGTCCACCCCGTGTTGAAGAAATGAGCCCTGAACTTTTGCACACGTGTTATATGCGCTCCTGCCGAACGATTTACGGATTATATGTATTTATACAAATTTCTTCACCGAACATTCCGGATCCCCCAAGACTCAAATCTCTCCAAAACACGGACACCAAAATACCTGGCAGAACGAAAAGACGAACAACCGTTTGCAGGTCATCAGGGGCCCATAGAACATGTTTGTGTGCCAAATTTGACTTATCCACAAAACGAAGTGGGCTTAGGCCATAGAGTACGTTTGGGGTGATACGCGTTAAACAGCCTGTATTTACAGCTGTAGCACAGCAGGAAACCGACGCAAGTCGACGAGGGAAGAATGTGTTGAAATCGTCTCGCGACAAAACCACAAGGCACGTACCGTAGTGGGGAGGGGGGAGAAGAGCCTACTTCGTGACCGCGGATCTGAGTTACGACTAAAGAGGGAGAGAGAAAAGAAGGGCGGAGATAATAAATGAGATGGACAAAAACAAACAAAGTACGTCATAGGTCTGTTCGCCCGGTTGGGCGTGCACCATTTACCAAAGTAGATTTTCGGGCGAACCATAGAGCTCCTTATGCTACGTTCTGCATAGCAATCTGAAAAAGATGTGGTGTCCCCTCTACCATGGATCGACCATGACACCGTCTCGATATACTGCTAGTTGCGCAGAACATCCTGATGCAGTGTTGAGATGAGATGGGGAGGTTGTTTGATGTAGCCAAATTGCACCATAGCTTTTATCTTCACAGTTCGGTTCAAGCACGTTTATTTGCTAAGCATGCCTCGAGACAGCAACCACACCGAGGTACTGGTGGACCGTAACGTACGAAGTTATTGTTCATGTATGAATGTTCGTCCAGAAAGTATTGACGGGTTCAAACGTACGGGTTATAATCGTGTAACATCAGCTAATGTGCCACAGTCCGTGTTTGAACCATGTTCGTCCAGAAAGTATTGACGGGTTCAAACGTACGGGTTAAAATCGTGAAACATGAGGTAATGTGGCACAGTCCGTGTTTGAACCATTGTTTTACTCATATGCCGAGGGTTTACCCAGTACCTCCAGTAGTTTCTCACCCCCGTCGCGCCCCCCCACGTTGGCGTCGAAGGTGATGTCCCCGGCGACGTCAATATAGCCCATTGTTGAACCGTACAGAGCTCCTGCAGATAGGAACCATAGACTAACACTGTTACCACCTCATCGAAAGAAACATGTACACCCAAAGCCAGGTTCACCGCATCCGGCCTCAAGAGTAGACGGTCGTAGCACTTGCATCGTGTAGATGATTCACGTACCTATACATGTCTTGGTTGCGTCGAATAGACTCTGAATGGTAAACAAAGATGCTTCATCTCTGGTGTGAGATATTCCACGATCCCGCGCTAGATACAGGGTATATGACAAAATATCAGCAACAACCATCTAGCAAAATGCAGGCAGCAGCGACACCCCAAACTGACAATACCCCACACCATGTAGAAGCTAGCTGTTGTCGCAAAAGCTTCGAATGCTCTATTTAGAAAGACGAGTGCTTATACTCCAAGGGCTGGAAATGTTTGTTGTCACAATCGATGCTCTGGAAATACACTAAATAGGCGATGTTCGCATGTGCAACCGAGCAACCACGCGATACGGGTTGGTACACCCATGATTGTCAGGGTTTCATACCCACTGTAGTGTGAAAACCACCTTGGTATTGAATAACGCATTACGTTGAGATTCTTACCTCCCCTATCGATGCAGGTGTTGTTGACGAACGAGGTGTCGCCGTTGATGCTGATGGAAGCGTTTGAATACACCCCCATGGCACCTGAGCGGGCAGCAGTAGTTGCATATATGTCCAGCGACGCATATCACGACGGTAGCCCAAACACACGTCTTGCGCCGGCGCGCCCTTTGATAAAATAAATATATGTACTTATCTACCGACCGGGAGAGGCCTGACGTGTGGCCTGTATAGCATCGACATCTCCGCTATATGCATATAGATGAACCCTTGAGCATAACAGTACTCGCAGATCAACCCTTGAACATAACAGTACTCGCGGGTTTGGTACGTCAAGGATGCGGAACACTCCACCCCAAACCAAACATACCAGTAGCGCTAGACGGCAGGGTATTTGTTTCGTGTACGAATATGAAGTTACCACCCCACTTCAAGTTTTCGCCTTTCAATGCTGAAAAGTACAATATAAGGTCGGATTCGGGTGCACCCGTAGACAATGGTATACACGATGCATTCGAGTTCGTGGAAAACTCGCGGGGATCGACTATTCAGACATCCGTGTGGTGGCCGTCGGCAATTTGGATCGTAACCGAATGCGCTACAGAAGAGACCACATATCAAAGGTACACGTGTACTGTTGACGTTTGTGGATCATTCGCGTTTAAATAAAGGAAGGTGTCACATCACGTCTGAGGCTGTTCTTACCTCCGTCATCGCCGGCTGTGTTAATGGCAAACGAGCTGCTACCGTCCATTCGTATAGACGAGTTTCCATATATATATATAGCACCTGTGATTATGAGACAGCATTATAACGGCGCTGTTGTCAGTGTGTTCAGATAAATTCGCGGAATACGACCACGGTGCCCACGCACGACTCTGTTATCTGGACTACTGTAGTATTCATATACTGAAAATGTGTAATATACATACAGTTAACGTTACAGATGGCGGTTTAGCGTTTGATTTGCAAAACACGCATGTTCGTATTGTACATGTTTCACATTACCTATATAACATGAAAGTTCAAATTTTCCAAAGCCGGTGTGATACGTTTTGCTCAGTATACCACCCCCCCCCGGGATAGGGACCTAAACGAGCACC
Source organism: Saccharina japonica (assembly GCA_008828725.1). NCBI lineage: Eukaryota > Phaeophyceae > Laminariales > Laminariaceae > Saccharina > Saccharina japonica. The sequence goes on along the minus strand of MEHQ01004380.1, from coordinate 30,755 downwards.
GCGCTGCAGACTAATCCACGCTCCTAAACAGAGCATGACATACGCCATATCAAAATGTTTAGATTTCGTGCTGGACTTGCAAAGGCCTCATTAGAACACTGTGTGGCCTTAGTTCGTGTGGCACTATATTAAGGTCTACGTTAGACTTGGCCCACTGTAGGGAGGTATGATACAATTATGTTCACTGCCCCGTGAGCCCACTTGGCCGAGTGACGTTGAACCTCACTCAAACGTTGAGTGTGAAATACGTTGTCAGCTCAGCGAAACAAACAATCGCACGGCGGCGAATGCCACGAAACCATAGCCTAAGACGGCATAGCAATGGAGGAGTCACTGGGCCGAGCGGTTGTGAGGAACCGAATCTACATGACCCTCCTAAAGTAGCACCAGCCGTTACGACCTGCCGATATCAGCCTTGTTGGCATTGTTCAAGAGTGCTTCGACGCAGTAAATAGCACGTTACTGTCGTCTGGACGTATGCGTGACGTTATGACTAAGTCGTTCTCCCAAGAAGAGACTTGCTCTAATTTGAACAACGGGCTAAATTGGCGATACTGTAGCTATTGTGACAAAGTCATCGTCACCGTCTCCTTAACAATATGCCGTGTATAATTTGTGTTCGCCAAGCGACTAGACTCAGGGCTAACCCAGTACATTACAGGAAGTATCTGGATAAGTCTCCCACCTCCGTCTTCCCCCGCGGAGTTGCTGAAAAGCGTGCTGTGTCCATGGATGACAACAGAAGATTCACCAGCAGCGTACACGGCACCTGGAAACAGGCAGCGGGCATTGCAAGTGTTCCGATCAAACCCTATTCGTCCGTGGGCGGCCTATTAACAACTCTACAACGTTTGTTGGCCGCATTCGTTGATTATTTCCCCACTGAGTACGGAAAGTTGGGCCAAACCTTGCTATGTCCAGTGCGCCTTGGTGATGAGTGTTTCATGTGCTACAGTATTTGAGTTACAACATGTGGTGTCAATGTTTTCCGTGTAAACAGCAGAACGACTCATAATGTTCTGCGTACATCAATCCTCCACACCACCAAGTATCTCGAGGTATAATCATGAATACCTTACTAGGCTTCATCGCAAACCGTTCGACGAGTATTACCCGGAGATCAATTGGTTCATGACGGATGCCTCGACCTCTCGGGTCGAACATGTGTAGTATCACGGCCTGTGCCGCACCCTGCGAGTGGTATTGATGGTGTTCCGAGGTCGACACAACATCAACGAAACGAGGTGCGACGAGGCGCCAAGTTGCCCCGGGGAAACGAGGTGCCAAGTTGCCCAAGGTGACGGCTGACCCGGCATCTAACCGACTAATCCCGAAGTCAAGCTTACCTCCGTTGCCCAACCCTTTGTTGCTGATGAAAGAGGTGTTGCCGTTGATGTTGATGGACACATGTGAGCTTCCACCAATAGCACCTGCGGGTAAGAACGTGTAGTTATCAAACCAGTCAGCATGCGAACATATCCTCAATACTGCGGCCCATGTGCATCTAACGTTCCTGCTTGCACGGCGTGTGGTCTATACCATAAAGGCATGAAAATATGGAGGGAAAGGCCTATCGTATACCCTTAGTATCCTTAGCTTTAATGTTACACTAACACATTATTCAGTTACTTCAATCATCGGCCGAGGTAGAGAAACACATAGGTGCAGTCGCATCACCCCCAATGAAGTAATAGCATTATCAGCCTATCGCATGACACATATAGCAGGTACCCTCCATTGCCAAGTCTGCCAATGCCGGACACCATCGAGTATGCCATAGCGCCCCCCACGTACCCCAAACACGCGACAATCGAGGTTACCGTGAAGTTGGTTGGAAGCATTCACAGTTTGTTATACATCGGTGCCGCAATCGGCGTTACCACAAAACCATAAGATCGGTAATTTGTGGTATTACAGGGGTTCTTATTACTCATGGACATGGCCATTTTGTAGGCGGTGCCAATTGTGATAATGAAAGAACCCAACACAACAAATCGCCCGCCGTTCGCTTCGGAGGATGCCAAGAGTAAAACTTACAAAAGTAGTGTGTTCGATGAATGTTTAGGTTTAGGTTTGACCTGGTGGTAACCATGAAATATGATTTTCGGTAAATATTAATATTGTCCATTTTTTATATAACTTAATCCCATACTCTCAAAAATACATATTCTGAACACGATTTTGAAACAATTATGCGGAATGGTTGTACGAATTTAAAGTCTATACGACCATCATCTATGCAACCATCATCAATGTGTTTCGGTGTGAAACATAAACGTTATGGAGCTCATTCTTGTTCGGCTTATTTTTACTTTTCTTCAACACTGCTTGGCGGGAAAAGGCGAAAACGGCCGAAAACGCATGAGCGCCATCAAAACTGGATGCTTTGCATAAACAAACGTGAATGATAACCGTAAAGCCTTTCAATGAAACAAATCGGCGTAATTGCTGCAATATAGCGTCAACGATATGTTTTCTGGAGTTTGTGAGATTACGTTGTCTCGAAATGGCTATTTTGAATGTTACCGAAATTCGTATTTTAAGGTTACCACAAGGGCAACAAAAAAAGAAGGAAACAATCGTCGAGAAAACGATGTTTCGTCTTACTCGGTTCCTTCATTGCCACAATTGGCAGTACCATTATGAGCACATTCAGGCCCGCTTCTCACCTCCGTCGCCACCAGCGGAGTTGTACCGAAAGGCCGTGCTGCCGTCAGTTTGCACGGTGGAGCTTTCAGACAGATACACAGCACCTGCGGGTAGGTAGCGAGATTTGTATGTTAGATTGTTCCCCTAGTGGGTCAGAGCACGAAGGCGGGAGGTCCCACAACTACTTCGGCAATTAAACTTGCCCTACGTGTAATTGTCGTGAAAACTAATCCGCAAGCAACCCCAGCTACCGAGACATGTATGATATATTAGTTCATTTTTCGAAAACTTCTAAAGGTGTGCCCTGGCGCTACACAAATGTAGAGGTCAGAGAGTTCCTTCTATGATAATACTATGGACTTAACAATCGCTCAAATTAGCTTGTCTCGAAATCAAACCTATTAAGAGAGCTCTTCCTTGTATCCACGAAACTCACTCCAAAGTAGGGTCTATCACGCCTCTGCTTCAGTTCTACACCCCTTAAGAACGGCGCAGGCGCCACAATGAAGTCGCCTGCCACCATACCCTGTGCACCGGGTGTGCTCGGGTGTGTCAGAATAAAGTTGAACCATTTTTCATGTCGAACAAAAATCGTGAAGTGATGGACGATCGGGTTTCGCTCGTTGAGCGTCATTGATGCATTAGTACCAATCTCCCCTTAGAAGGGGATACGTATATATACGCATGTTTTCGTTTCACACGCGGTGGGCATAGGTCGGAGTACCAACTGAAGCATGTATTGATAAACCGCCATGGTACTGTTAAAACTCTAATAGGTACTTTGATGAACACGGTGACACCGGAGACGATTGCTTTGCCTGTATGTTTAATCAAGAAGTTTTTGTTTCCATCGTATGTTTCTCCTTTCTTGGTAGTTTTATGGGTGATGAGCGTTGAAGCTCATGTTGGACATTTCCGACGGTCACCAAGATATTATTAAAAATACAGTACATATATTTCGAACGCACACTGTTGGGGGGCCCGGGGGGGGNAAGTCCCTTTCCACAAGAGCAGTAGCACGGGTTTATCTTCCAGTAGCCGGCGTTTCTCATAAGGCATTTTGTTTCCGCAGCCAAGGACACAAAGAAGGGAAATATGTTTGGGTAAGACATGGCCGAAGACGACGAGCAGAAGCAAGTCTAGCACGAGGAAACATACGAAGGCTCAAAGCACACATCCACAGCAGTAGGATGGAAGTACTGACGTCATGCAGACACACAACAGCACATAGTAAAGCATAGCCGAAGACACGCAGAAGTCTAGCACGATTAAAGATACGAAGACCCCCCCCGGGCCCCCCGACAGTGTGCGTTCGAAATTCAGTACCAGAGCTTGGACGCAAATAGCAGTGCAGTGTTAGGTTGGCACGGCAGCCGAACAGAGTTTGGATGCCAACAGCAGTGTCGGGGGGGGGCGACGCGCCCCTCCCCAATCCCTCCCCCCCGGGCCCCCCGACAGTGTGCGTTCGAAATCCAGTACCAGAGCTTGGACGCAAATAACAGTGCAGTGTTAGGTTGGCACGGCAGCCGAACAGAGCTTGGATGCAAATAGCAGTGTCGGGGGGGGGCCCCGAACCCTTCGGGGGGGGGCGTGTCGCCCCCCCCCGACACTGCTATTTGAATCTAAGCTCTGTTCGGCTGCCGTGCCAACCTAACACTGCACTGCTATTTGCATCCAAGCTCTGTTAGGCTGCCGTGCCAACATAACACTGCACTGCTATTTGCGTCCAAGCTCTGGTACTGGATTTCGAACGTACATTGTCGGGGGGGCTGTGGGCTTTACCACGTGCGGTTGTGTGTCTGTATGACGCCAGTACTTACATCCTACTGCTGGGTGTGTGCTATGCGGCTTCGTATGTTTCCTCGTGCTAGACTTATTCTGCTCGTCGTATTCGGCCATGTCTTACCCAAAGATATTCCCCTTACTTGTGTCCTTGGCTGCGGAAACAAAATGCCTTATGAGAAACGCCGGCTACTGGAAGATAAACCCGTGCTACTGCTCTTGTGGAAAGGGACTTTGTTAATCCGGTTCACTGGAGACTGAAAGGGAAGACCTTTAGAGTTAAGTTGGTTCAGGAATACGTAGACAGTGGTCAGACTCAAGGAGAAGAAAAAAGTAGAACATTATGTTTTTTATCTCAGCCAGGTGGAAAGCAAGGCAGGAAGTAAGACTGAATCGGTGGGGCTGGTGTACGAACCCATCTTGTCTACGTTACTGTTTAAGAACCCACTCGTACGTACTCTCTTTGTCCGATCATCGGCTCCCTACTCTACTCGTAGGTCACGGTTCGCCTAATCCAGATCTACCCGGGCTCTCAGTCAACTCTCATCAGACCTGCTCGTCTCTGTGAAGCCCGGCCCTGCTGCTGCTGTGCTCCTCCGACCAGACTCTGGTTATTCTTGCAAATAAACGAAAACCTCCCCCAGGTGTGGACCAGAGCAATCGTTTGCCGTATTCTATTTGTATATCGCACGATTTTTCTAACAGTAGTAACCAGGGGCAAACGACCTTCAAGATTCGTATTTTTCATACTAATATAGGCGCTGATACTGGAACCAACGCAACATGTATTCAGTTTTGGTTCGGAAGTTCTTTAAAATCAAAGTCGGGCAGGAAAACCAACACCCACAGCCGATCGCACAAGACCATTATCCACGTATCTTGTCCGAACTTACTGACCACTTGCAGTTCTGACAACATTGTTTTCGCGTATGGGTACCTTGTCTAGTGTTAATCGTGAAAACTACTGTAATTTATCCTTCATCAACAAATGACGAACACGTCCAAGGCCGTCGGATATGGTTTGTAGTTGCCCTTCCCCCGCCCCGCCACCAACGCAGAGCACGTGGGAGTATTGAGATAATATTGCCGCCAAATACATGCATTCGATAGCATTGTCCTGTTAGTGACAGCGTTTGTGATATTACTTACTCCGGGGTTCACCATATCCGGTATACTAGGCCACGAAGGTAATAGCAGCAATCTGGCGCAGGAGTTGCATGCCATTAGTGGTCGAAATATTCTGCAGGGAGGAAACGCTTTGAGCAGTGTGCTTTGGATATTATGTTTTGCAAGTTGTGGGACCAATTCAACCAATAACTCAGGCCGCGCAAGTCTCTGATGTTTGGCAGAATCTCCTGTGCAGGCAAACGAGTACCCTTGTAAATAAGGTTACCCGGACCGCCACGAGGTGCAACCTTGACACGGTTGGTGGCTCAACCCCGACAGTGCGGGTCTCCATTTTACCGGCAATGATTTGACTTCTCGATACCGGTGCAAAACATTATGCATGGCTTATATCATGTCATCTTGAACGTTACAGTACCATGGTACAGCATGGAACATGTCAAGGTGTGCATATATCATTTACTAAGCCTGATGATGCCAAGCACCGTCCTCAACGCGATCGCGCCGGGACTTCGAAGACAGACGAAATCACCGCTTCTTCCGGTTGATCGAAAACACTGCCAAAGTTTGTTTGATGTCGGCACCGCTGTCGTCGTCCATGCCGATAATATTCGAACGCGCCCTAGTGAGACCATGGGGGAGTTATACTGGTCCTGTGTTGATGTTTGTAGTGTAAGCGATTATAGTTCGGGGCACTTCTCACCTCCGGCCTCCTCGGCGTAGTTGTTGGTGAACGTGATGCCGTCGGTCCGCATGGAGGAGCCACCGTACAGATATATAGCACCTGCGGGAAGGAAATAGTAGTGACTAGGGATGACATATCATTAAGGAAAGTACAACAAAGCGATTTCCGCTCGACTGAGCTATCTAGATTGAAAACGAACTCATACAATAATATCCAAGCGGTTGACTCTTCCTGGCAAGTTGTAGGGTACGACAGGCCCTGTGTGTTCTTTACAAGCCCGCTTCCTTTAAAACGAGCCTCAAACCGGGCATTTCGAACTTTACTACGCTGGTATGGTACAGCTAGCTGAACTTCAAACACACCAAGCAGACGCAAGCGATGCCCCCCAGCTATGGTCATACATGCGTCCCTTACAGAAGGCTACCCAACGTTACGAGCCAGTCAACGCCAAGACTCGAAATTGCTTGTGTGCTGGACAACTACAACGTATACAAATGTTGAATGGAGACCAACCTGAACGTCAGTGGGTTAAAGTATGTCTTCGAAAGGTGAAGGGGGTGCAATGCTGTCGGGAAACGCGAAGGGGGCTTTGGATCAATACATATGCATTGGACCCCTGTGGTTACAGCGATCGCTGGCTGATACAATGCGCGAGGCGTTTGCCTAATGGCCCCGCATGCGGCCGACATCAATATCGCTATAAAGCAGATCGTGCGTGTATTGCAGCACGCCACGACTGATTTCGACATAGAGCTCTCCGACAAGTCCCTAGATCCTTTAGCACTTTTGTGATTCGAAATATTTTGAGCAGTTCAACCGATCGATACCTTCCGCTAAACGTGTAAGAGACAAATTCGACTTTTGGACTAGGAAACACGTACGTCTCTTCCAGAGGAAAACAACCGACTCTACAGAACACGTACTTCTCCTCTAGCGGACAGTTTTGTTCTATAGGAAACACGTATGCTACTTCTCCTCAGCAGAACAAGTAATGCACTGAAATACTCTATCGAGTGCCTCGCATATATTTCCGCGCCCTCTGTTACGGTTCGTGTACATGTTTGAAATCATGTAATGCATTTGCACAACCCGTTCTTCAGGGACTTAGTTTTTGACGTCACGTTTAAGAGGGCTAGTGTGTGTTCAGATCCCTTCTCATAAAACGCAATTGACTTCCTGATAATGAAGAAGAACTCAATTTCCGACGGCGTTTCGGAAAACGTTCTGCATCCTCTGGACATTGTGGGAACCCTCTGTGGAGTGTCGTATTCAGTTCTCGTCCGATTCACAGGTAGAGGGTTTCTATAGTGTATTTCCTGGCCCGTGAGAGGGTTAATTGATTTCGCCGCTTCTGCAGGCTAGACATTTCGAGATAGCCCACAAGGAACGAACATGCCTGAGATTCTCCTAATGTGTACCCCAGCGTCACTTGCTGTGGTGGGTGAATTCAATATGTGGGCGTGCAGCGGCAAAACAAATAAAAGAGGCACAAACATGTCGTCTCGTAATAAATATACAATGTTAGATATCGTGCTAAAGCATTGGTTGATGTTTACAATGACAACGGGCGTATCTTACCCCCATTTACCGCTGAATTGAACTCAAACGAGGTGTTTCCGGCGACGTAGACTGCCGAGGTCGAGGCAGATATGGCACCTGGGTTGTTGCAACAGGGGGTTCCTTAGTTTACAGGAGTTAGAGAGAGCCGCTGATGACCGACAAAACTAAAAACTAAAAATCAAGATGATCTACTTGAGACATCTAAACAGACGGTAAAAAGTAACTTCTAACAGCGTTGAGACTACATACGCCAACACGATCAACAAAGAAGAAACACCGCCCAATCAGCAGACCATGTAGAGGACCAAGTCTCGCAAACAAAATAAAGGTTGACCTCAAGATAAGACGTTCCGGGTGAAACACACACACTTGACTATTGACAAAGGTATTTCTTTATAATTTGAGAATCGAGAAGTTGAACAGTGCATTGACCAGGCATTTCAAGATTCCCAGGCCGCCTTCGAACATGATAAATGTTGAGATTTGCTTTAGTCCAAGGCCCGAATTGCGTTGGAATACTGGGGAAAGACCGCTTGACCGGCGTGAATAACGGCAGTGGGCACCGGACCGATAGTGACGTTCGTCAAAATTTTGGAATCGATATGTTTACACTGTTGCTACAGTAAAACGTCGAAACAAAGGTATACAATAGCTACGATCCAGCTACGAGTATGGTATGGGCGCAAGTCTCAGCCTTACGGTTGATTCCGCCCGTACACCGATACTATTGTCTTACCTCCATTCGTAGCGTTGTTGTTTTCGAAGGTGCAACCAAATGCAAACAGAGAGCTGGATGAAAACACATTGACGGCCCCTCCAGTTTCGGCATTCCCTCCCTCGAGCGCCAAGTGATTGAGGCGGAGAGTAGACCCGTTGGAGACGGAGAACATGCCACTGCCACTGCCACTGCCACTACCACTGCCACTACCTGCAGGAATAGTGGCATCATCCTCGTTACCGTCACCGAGCCCGCCACGAATTCTAGGGAAACCGCTCCCAGTGACAGTCACATTCTTGTTATTGGACACCTCTATCCTCTGGGTAATGGTGACGCTTGGATGCCACATGATGTCAAACGTCCCTCCACCAGTGCAAGCTAGCGCGGTGGTAAGATTCTGGATATCATCTGCGGAATTAACCTCCAGAACGACAGTGCCCGATGTACATAGCGCTGCTTCTGTGGCCGCAAAGAAGGAGAAGGCCAGCCCGGCAAGCATCGGTGACAGGATGTCGATCATCTTGCCTCTGGAACAATACACGGGCGTACGAGGAAAGCCGTGGTCGTATCTTGCACCAGAATATATATATATATATGTGGTTGGGCCGACTTTTGAATGGTCATATTTCTGTTGGAACTGCGCTCTGGCGACTTCGACGCGGTAGTAATGCTGGCAAGGGAAAACGGCGAACCAATTGATGTATTTCAACGCTAAGAGGATGATAGCGCACACGATATCAGCGGATAGTGGCCATTGGTGACAGCATGTCAAGTGTACATTCTGTAAACAATATTGGCAATTATTGTGGTCCAGCAGAAACATTGAAATATCGTGCGACTGTATATTTAGTAGGTGGTACAGCGTGCACACCAAATACAGTCGCATACTTGTTCAATATGTGTGCTGTATTATTAAAGAAACGATCGAGTATGGTTTGTTCGGGCAGGGTACAAGCTCCCAATTGTAACCACCAATTTCCTCACTATGTACACGTGGGACATGTGAGTCTCTATTTGATGCGTTCGCATACCCTCTGCATTTGGAGGAGTTCATGTAGATAACATCGACGACTAAATATAGAACACAACATATTCAACAGATCCAAAACATCGAGGCCAATAACCCGAAGCCGTTGCTAGGTTTGGGGATTACCCGAGACCGACGCACTTGCGATTGAACGCTCCTGTCTTGCACACCTGTTAGACACAATATACCCTGTCAATACTCACCATACTGCTGGGAAACCGTCCTAAACTAGATAGACGTTTTTGCGAGATCCCTGTACTGTATATCACTATTCCTGTTGATACGCCAGCTTTCTGCTGAATGGGACCGTTCTGTAAACTCAGAGTTTGTTGCTGTATCAGAGGCGATAATGCCGTCCCGCCCTTGTCCTATACAGTGAAGGCATTTGAAACAACCATGATTGACTCCGTGAAGTGCTCCAGTTTCCGGACACCAGCTTAGGCCAGAGATGTACAACATCCACAGCTCGACAACTACCAGCGGAACTACAAACACCACTTCTTCAACTATTTCGGATTGCGAGCGATCTCGACGCACAGTGGAGGAAGCCCACGGAAACAACGGCTCGCTCAACCAGAGGAAAACGCATGCGAATACCAAAGTGCCTGCACCAGCAGGTTCATCAGTACGTACTGTAGTCCCGTAACATACCTTGACAAGGCCGGACAACCGGGTAGATTGTTGGTTGTATTAAATGCGTGGCGAGCAATCCCACGGTAGGGGTACCACTTTTAGACTCAATATTTTCTGACCGGTTGTGCTTCTCACGTGAGTAACCACCTGATACTATTATTGTTGGACTGGTATATTTGTTTTTGGACTACCGCATTGGAAGGTTTGGACGGATTGCGCGAACGAATGTTTCCGAAGTCATGTTTCGGGTGAGATATTGAGCTCCTCATGTGAGGAGCTCAGAAAATTCTGCTGCGCCCCTACCGTGGGGTGACTCTGGCGGGAACAGCGTCTGATTCAGGAATATCAACGAGCGTGGTCGATGTACAAACGGGCGTGCGGAGGACGAGGCCGTTAGCGTTGGGTACGAATATTACAAATATAAAGCATATACCACTGTAAATACGTATATGCATTATCTACATCGTGAGTCTACCGCACCCTCTGCAGTGTCTGTCGCCGGGGTCAAATTTTCCAAGGTCAGGTTCTGTAGGGTACCTACAGAACCATACCCGGGGTATTTACCCGGGAAATATCCTACAGAGAACTTCTGTGAGTTCTGTAAGGGTTTTATACCCGTACCCGGAACTTCTGTGAGTTCTGTACGACCTTCATACCCTACAGAGAAATTCTGTAAGTTCTGTACTCCCCGTTTCACAATACCCGGGGTACCGGTACAACGTGTTTGTACCTGCCCGGAACTTCTGTGAGTTCTGTACGCCCGTGCCACAATACCCGGAACTTCTGTGAGTTCGGTAAGGGTTTTATACCCCAACCCGGAACTTCTGTAAGTTCTGTAATACATCCATACCCGTACCCGGAACTTCTGTAAGTTCTGTAACACCTTGGGCACAATACCCCGGGTAAGGGTATTCCCTCGGCACAATACCCTGTGTGCCGGTACGGACTAGGGTATCGTTGAGGATGTCAGGAGACGGTCAGTCGAGGGAAAATGGGCATCGGTCAAGGGTGTGGATTCGAGTGTTCCACACTGAAACCTAGTATTTTGGCGTCAGTCAAGGATAAAAAATGAAACATTGCCGTCATTCAAGGGGTGAACGTGCCGTCTCCTGACATATTTTGAGGAGTGATGTTACGCATTCTGACGTAATGTCTCATCAGTGACACACACCAAAAACGAAATTACGAAATTAAATTACATTGTACAACCCACCTCGCTCAAACCGAGCACACAAGTACGTGGATTTTGATTTGGGGGGTATATCCATGACCGCGGAAGTCATTCCCATGAAGTTGGAACGGTCCTTACCGTGAAAATCGTGAAAGACAGCTATAACAGAAATTAGCTACAATGGTACATGCATGGTATATACGCGTTAGTACCGGTATAGTGTGTCATGTTTGAAGTACACCAATCGCAGTATTTCGAAATGCATTTTATGTATATTTTTGAGGAGTACATTTGCAGTTTTTTGGCCGCCTTGAGGTGGGTATTTACCAGCGTATCACCGGAACTTCTGCAAGTTCTGTACGCCCGTGCCTCAATCGGAACTTCTGTGAGTTCTGTACGCCCGGGCCACAATCGGAACTTCTGTGAGTTCTGTACGGCCGGGCCACAATCGGAGCTTCTGTGAGTTCTGTTCGTCCGTTCCACAATAAATACCCGGAACTTCTGTAAGTTCTGTACGCCCGTGTCACAATACCCGGATTTTCTGTGAGTTATGTGCGACCTTCATACCCGTACCAGAAACTTCTGTACGTTCGACCGAGCCACAATACCCGGGGTACCGGTACAACGTGCTTATACCTGCCTGGAACTTCTGTGAGTTCTGTACGCCCGTGCCACAATACCCGGAACTTCTGTGAGTTCTGTAAGGGTTTTATACCCGTACCCGGAACTTCTGTAAGTTCTGTACGACCTTCATACCCTACAGAGAGATTCTGTAAGTTCTGTACTCCCCGTTTCACAATACCCGGGGTACCGGTACAACGTGTTTGTACCTGCCCGGAACTTCTGTGAGTTCTGTATGCCCGGGCCACAATACCCGGAACTTCTGTGAGTTCTGTAAGGGTTTTATACCCTAACCCGGAACTTCTGTAAGTTCTGTAAGACACCCATACCCTGACCCTAAATCCACAAACCCTACAGAACCTGACCTTGAAATTTTCTATAGTAAAAATTATATTCAGATAATGTTCGATAGTAGGGTACGTAAGGTATAGGCAAATACAATACCGATTGCCGAGTGCCATAGGTATCAGTGTTTTCCCCGGTTACAGAGGGTTGTGAGAGTTGTACAATCTCCGTGCGCAAAGTGATAAATGCGCTATATTACTTGTACTTGAACTGAAACAGGTGCTAGACTGAGAGATTCAGGCTTTTGTTGTGGACACTCGTCTTCGTAAGCTGCGCGTGATTTATGTTTTACTACTCACGTTTTCCCGCTGCTGTATTTATGTACTACTACTGGTGCCTTTTGATTGTGTGTACTACCGGTTGCATACAACCTTGACAGACGATTCAACGAAGACGGGTATAGCCTAAAAATACGCATATTTTGGGCACGAAGATTGCCTTCATCAAGGGCGCCAACATCTGACAGCTGTCGAGTTATTTATTTACTATTCGCACTGTTGACTTCCGTGATGCCGTCACCGCCGACCGCATATCCTATTTGATTAATTAAGGGAAATGGTCATTTGGGGGTATACCCCCTGGTTTTACGGCCCTAACCCCCAAATGACCGTAAAACAAGGGGGTATACCCCCAAATGACTATTTTCCATTAATTAATATACGCCCCCTAGCACGGGCGATCGAAATGTCACACGCAGATCGCAAATATATGTTGTATGCGCATCGAATAAATTGTCGACCTCACGACGAGGTTGCTGTTCTTTTTTTAATTGGGTGAGTACAGCACTATATGCCACAGATCCACATATCATATAATATAATATATGAAGTATATAAATAATAATATGCAGATTTGAGGAGTAAAACGCTACTGTAGGGAAAAAACGTGACGTGAGTACGAACCTGAATATCAATGTGGTTCTACAGAATTTACAGTAAGTTTTGACAGTTTCAACCTTAAAGCTCGCATTCATATCAGTTTTGGACAAGGGTTTGAATTTACTGTAAAAGCGGGGTGACCTGGAAGTGCACTTGCAACGACTCGTTGTCCCCCCTAATCTACTATATATGAACACACTATTAATAGCCAGAAAAGGGGCGAACGGAAGTATCTCCGTCTCTCCAGGAGTTGCGGGTGCCAGTACTAGGGCAGCACTTAGCGGTTCTTAGAGGGATGTGTGCTGATTTCTGGCCAGCAGATAAAATCCCAATCAACGCGCATTTCAACAGCGCTTTCGGTTTGAAAGGTTCATCTGCGTTTTGCCGACGTCCGCTGTTTTCGTTCTAAACACACGTTCTTGCCACCCTTTATTCAGGTACTTACGTGGTACTACGTGTGGTATGTATTCATACGTACGTTTAGTCCTGGACTTTGAAATCGACATGACGATAATGTTTTGTCCTTTTTTCTAGAGTTTGAGATCGAATTCATTCGTCACGATTTTATTATCTTGGATCGAGATTGCGATTGTATACGTGTTATTTCACGAGGGAATGTTATAACCAAGTAGTGCGCATCACTGGTGACTACATCAGTGGTATAGTGGTATATCGTATAGACTTATTATCAACTATTTTCGTGCGGAAAACCTTTCTTCGGCATCCCGCTCTGTCATTCGAGGCTGAGGGGTGCTGCCGTGCGTGCTGCCGTGCGGTAGAGTGGTCGAAATGTTAAACTTCCGTACAACTTATGGCACTGCTTCCCCTGCAGCTTCCGTTTCCCGCACGTTTGTATATATGTGTCATAGTCGCATCATGACGGCTAGGATGACTTATTTAGACTTGCGTGCATCGCTTGAGCTGCAGCCTTGAGTTCACCCTGTATCGTATATTATGACTTAATAACTACGCTCACGTCCCACCCCATTTAATATATTCGCCCTTATTATGTTGCTCCCTCCCATTAATATTTGTACTATAATTCGTAGTCGAGTCTTAACCCAAACCGATTTTCACACAGCAGGCTCTGCGGTGCACGCCTTGCATTTGTATCACGATAATACTTCAACCCTTTATTTCCGCGTCGCGTCGAATTGTGGCTTCTCACTACGACTGCTACTGCTACTACTACTACTACTACTACAGTACTACTACTACTACTACTACTACTACTACTACTCCTCCTACTCCTACTCCTACTACTACTACTACTACTATTCGCAGGCCTCGCCGCCCTCCCCACTTCTGTGGAGGGTCATACCTCCTACGTATGTATCGTGGTGTTTTCTAATGGGTGTTAAACCTTTAGTTCACTGCTGTAGGGGGCTCACATGTATCATACGAAGTATGTCCTTTCTTTTCGACCGATGGGAGCCACTCGCCCGAGAGATCACCTTGTTTCTTGGCAGTATCAAGTCTTTAAGCTATACGTTGTTCGAAACATTTACCACGTTGGTACTATTTCCTACTCTGCGACAACGACAACAGTATAGGTTTGCGTCTTAGTTCGAGTAAGATACAGAGCCACGCCCGACTGCGTATAGGCGGCAATAAACATAGGGGTACCCCGTCTGCCCTAGCACCAGTCTAATACACTACCAATACTACGTACTCGCATACGTATCCGTATCCTTTTTTGATACACTGCTTGGGTCTTACCCCATTTATTACGTTCGTTCGCCGTTATTTTCTCGCTCCTTCCTATTACTTAGGGTTATGTGTTGATGTGAGATACAGTACTGGACACTTCGTAAGAAACTTGCTAATAGTTTGAAACAGGCTAGTAAGAAAGCCAGGCTAGTATTTGTAGAAAAATCATAAATTTGGGAGTCGTTATCTTGAACCTAAGTAGTGAAAAATCACTCTCTCTCCCTCAATAAATCCAGCCTGGACCAGATGTCCTGTTTTTTATTGGGTGTCCGGTACTGTATTGCGGTCAAAGCAGGCGACTACTGTAGGAGTCGTGAAAATACTACAGTATAGATTTGGCTGGGTATGACATGTGCTTGCAGCACAGTTGCCACTACAAACTACTGTAGGAGTTGTGACAACACTCGCTATTTGGCTACGTATGACACGTGCGTGCAGCAGTGACGCAACACACCACTCCAGGAGTTGTGAAAACACTATTTAGCTAGGTATTCCAGGTGCTTGCAGCAACGCACTCTTCCACTACAAGCTACAGGATGATCGTCAAATTGGCGCCTAGGCTCGAATTATTATTATGTGGTGTTCGACTGTTAATATGATGAACAATGTTCCCTCGCGTGCAGGAAGCTTCCCGGCCTTATTATGCTTTGTGTGTGTAAAAACGACGATAGCAGCGATATATTTTCTCCATCAAGCAGCACCTCAAACGGGCGCCCCCAGCGGGGACGGGGGCGGGGTGGTATTACTGGCCCGCTTCGCTCGTTGCTCGTTCGCCTGACTTTGGTCGGCTACAGTAATTTTGATAACTGTGGGCGCGAAGACCAGCCAACTCATAGACACTAACGGTGGCGGCCGCCGCGTTCTGGTGCCTACCCCCGGCCAGTGGCGAGAACGCGTGGGCAAATGGAGCCGCATACCCATTGCATTATCATTAATGCTACCGCGAGATCGTTGTTATTCGATACCGATATTTGATAGATGGCATTGTATCGCGTTTGAATACCCAAACAATGTCCGTCTTTGAATGCCACTCGGGACGCCAGGTATCTCGATTACCCCACAGCCCGAGTGACCGCGCCACCGCAACCCTTAACCCTAACACAAACCCTAACCCTAACGGCCGTCGCACCCATAAGCCCTCGTGTTCCCCGGCGAAATAAGGTGCGCCGCGCTTAAACTCAGCTGGCGGGAGGAAGGGAAAGGTGCCCTCCCGTGGCCGGAGTGCATAGTCCGCGGGATTGCGGCGGGGCGGGAAATACCTTGGATGCGAGAATTCCCCAAATATATGGAGGCGTTTACCTCCTGAGGATTATTGTTTGTGTCCTGTGTGTTTGGGGGGTTCATGTTTACGGATGAAGACATGTTTACGGGGACGGGACAGTATGTTCCCGTCCTCGTGAATGACTACCCGAAGTTTCCGGGCAGTCCTCGGTACAGCTTGTTTCTTTCGGTTCGGTCTCGGGCGGGATTCGATAATCACGGGACTCCACCGAATATGTTGGGCGGGACGCAGTGCCCAGACAACACAGCATGGGATTCGACATGTTAATCGCGAGATCCAGCAACCACGGCACGCCCCACTACTGTTTACTATTGGTGCATTCGTTCCAGGTCGATCTTCATCATGTACTCCTCGTGTATTGTTGTGCGAGTGCTGTACCCGGCGTACTCCGCAATAATATCCATTCGACAATAAACCCTTCATTACGAAAAAATAAAAACGCATATTTGGACGGTGGCGGCGATGCTGCATTGTCCGTCTAGATTTGTACTGAGCAATACCAGTACAAAACGGAGCGACCATAACTGATATCCCCGGTCACATATTATATAATTGTTTGTCCAGAATAAATGGTTTTTAAGAAACACCTAATGTTATTAGGCATCCAGCATTCACTATAGGGAGGGAAAAGACGCACCAACACCATACGAGTAGTAATCGGACGTGAGCACACACGCCCAGAATCGAAGTCACGAACGAGTCGATTGTTCAAAATGTTGAGGAATAGTCTGCCGACCGTCTGATCGCGTAAATTAATGTCGTTCTCGTCGAAAAACGCGGGACATAATTGAGCGGAATTCGGAATATCTATGTTTTTAACTTTTGAGGTTTGCACGGCACTGGGCCGATGAATCGCGGCAATTCGCAGTATATTTCGCGGTACTTGGCTGGACGGGATCCATATATCGAGATTTTCACTGGCTCAGTTTGGACGGGATCGGGATATCGCAATCTTCACGGGATGGTTTTGGGTCGGTTTCGATGGAAGCGGGATTTATTTTTGTTTGGGGATCGCGTTATCGTCCTGACTCCCGTGAAATCCCGCGGGACCATTGCAGAGGGAGGTAAACATCGTACGAGTATGAGCACTCCTAAGGGCTTCACTAGGTATGCTGGTTGATTGGTATACGGTCATTGCTGTGTCATTACGTAGTGTGGTCCGAATGACCCAGGTTAAATACTTGGTATATAGTTAATTGTATTATTTTTTCGGTCTATTTGCGTCCGTACGTCATTTTATTGTTTTGCAGTATGGGATGAAAGGCTATACGATTTGTTTGAACACTCAGACAAGTACGTACACGTTTTGAGTAAGTATCCGTGTGATACGCGAGATGGTGGGTGGGTGGTGGTGTTGGTAAACAACTACAGTAGGAAAACATGCTTATATACTGCTGTATCAGCAGGGCTTATCGGGGGCCGACGCTAACCCTAACCGTCAATTTTTTAGAGACTGGGTCGGGGCCGGTTGGCCGGGGCCCGACCCGGCCCACTCAATTCGAAAACAAAATTGCCCCGGCACCGCCCGACTTGGCCTGAACCGGCTCATCAATTTTGCAATGTTCGCGGCCCGGCCCAGCCCGGCCCATAACACTTTCGATATTTTCGGCCCGGCCCGGCCCCACCCATGACATTCGCGGCGAAACCCATGATACACGGGCTCTATATGGGCCGGGCCGCGGATTTGGACGGCCGACCCATGGGCCGACTCATGTGTTGCCCCGTACCAAAAAAAGGTGCACGCTGGTGGGTAATTTTGTTTTTTATATACATTATATAATAGGTATTAATTAAGATAGTTGTCCTTTGACTTCGGTCTATATAATATATGCTCTACCTTGAATAAAATCTGGATAACTAAAACACGAAAACCACCTGAATGACTGATGCAGAAGATTAAGATTAGCAGCTTTCAGTTTCTTAACTCGAAGTTCTCGGCCTGTACTGAAAGCAAGTATACGATAGTTTTCTCCGAGTGTTTTTGTTTTTTGGAAATAAATTCGATTGATGAATACCCTTACTACGTCTACTTGGTCCTACCGTATATCACAGTGTATGTCACACCCCCTGGGGTGAAATTCAAAGCCAATTTTCTTCAAAACCAGGAGGGCACAGACAACGAAAAAGGCGGCTTTCGGAGCATCTCGTCGAGGTCTTTCCATAGACGGGTCGCTCGGGGTTAGCGCTCGACCGGTCGTCGAGCAAATCAGCGTTAAAATTCGTCCGAGGGGGTGTGTTATACAGTGTCATATTCGGCATATCACGTCCACTTTGAATAACTTCTAATAAGAATAAATATTATATTGTTAAGTTAAAATCACGTTGTGCCTGAAAGTATAAGCTTTCCGTTTTTTAACTCGAATATACTTGTCCCATACTGAAACGAAGTAGTAAGAAATATTTGTTTTGTTGGATGCTACGAGTAATATTTTTTCCGATTGATTTTGTTTCTCGGAACAGCCGCAGCAGCAGCTGCATCTTCATCAACCCCGACGTTGCCTGACCCTTCTCCCCTTGCTGCGTTGGCACCGAGTGGGTGTGCGTTTTTCCACGCTTCAGCTGCCGCTGCTGCCGCTTCTTGAGCACTCACATGATGACTCATTTCAATGAACCCCCCTTCTTCTTTCAACTGCCCGACCTTCCACCCAGTGCCAAACCCTTGCTCGTCAACACCACGAGTAGAGCCCCGTACTAGATGGTCTTCTTCCTTCCTGCCTCAAACCCTTCCCAACCTCTGTCTCTCCAGCTCAACCAACTGCACCACCATGATACGTACTTGATAAACCTTTCCCGATCCCCTCTTTCAATCATGCCAACGATTCAATACCTCTCCACAAACCCCAGATTTCCTTCGTTCAATCTTGCAATCTTCCACTTTGATTTAATGTTTAACACCCTCACTTTGTCATATATTAACTCCACGTTCAAGGAAATCTGCATCGCCATTATTAGCTGGAAACCACCTAATAATGCCGACGTTTCTCAGCTTTCCGCTTCTTATTTCGAGGTTTTTAGCCAATTCTGAAACCAAGTAAGTCATAGTTATAGTTTTTGATGCTGACGATTTTTCTGTTCGATTGATTGTGTTTGTTTTTCGGGGATAAATAACATGTAATACGACGTACCTCTATCCTGTCCTATATTATTATTAAGTCCACTTTGAATAAAATCGAGATTGTAAAAATTAAATCACCTTGTACATCAAATTCCTAGATTTCCGTTTCTTAACTCGAGTTATTTTACTATACTGAAACCAAGTATGTAATATTTGTTGTGTTGGATGCTGGCCACCTTTATTTTTTATTGTTTTGTTTTTTCAGAGATTAAAAAAAGATACCAGGTATGATTTAAAACTACTGTCACTTTGTCGTGTCGTACCTGCAATTTGTACGAAATCTGGATAACACGATAATTTGAACAACGTTGGGCAGAAGTTTTTCAGCTTTCCTTTTCTTAACTCGAGGTTTTTAGCACCACACACTGGAATCAAGTATGTGTGTGTCTTTTTTTTATGGCGGCCAACTATGTTTTCGATGTTCGTTTCGTAAATTCTTAAATTGCAGGCCAGTTAATAACATAGAGCAGTATAGTAGTAGCAGCGGTACACCATAAAGCATTGGCCGTGACCCGGGCCGGCCCATGAAAACACATGGCATATGGACCGCTTCGTGGGCTGGGCAGAGCGGCCCATATAAAACCCACATTTCATGGGCTGCATCCCGTCCCGGCCCATCAACTTACGAGTCGATGGGCCGCGGCCCGACCTGGCCAAACAAAAAAACATTTCATGGGCCGCGGCCCGGCCCGGCCCATCATATATTTTGAAATTTTCACTGCCCGGCCCGGGCCGCCCCGGCCCATCAATTTATCAAAATTCGCGGTCAGGCCTGGCCCGGCCCATCACATTTTCAAAATTCTCGGCCCGGCCTGGCGCCTCATATTTCCAAATTTCCCGGCCTTGCCCGGCCCGGCCCCGGCCCCGGCTCGGCTCGGCCCGCACTTTCTGATCGGCCCATGACAAGCCCTGCTTATTATTAATACGTAGTATGGAGTTATTATAAAAGTCATAAAATATCGACATATCATACATACCCGAAGTTTTCAAATGAAATGTATGCATATCAAGTTTCGTATTTCGCCATACGTGGTACGAACGCGTGAAATGACGACATGGTAAGATTTCCCATCAAGTCGATTTTTTGTGTTCTGTTTCTTGACCAAAGATCCGAAATAGGCCCTGAGAGCAGAGAGGAGCATCTGAGCTGGGACGCATTTCAAAACTACGCGTGCCTGCGGTCGTCCACTGCTGTATGCCTTTAGCCCGGGCATACCGATGCTCCTGAGCCTGTGGGTGGCCGGATGCCCGGGTTTAGCGACATCCACGCAGTTGGCGACGCAGATGGATGGCGTACTTCCGCAACAGTTGCGCCTGGGTTCCCAAACGCCCACCAGCAATTCGGCATGCCCCAACCTCTTTCCGGCAACAAGCAGGTGGCGGTTGCCGCGCGGGCACTTCGTCTGTTTTCGCGGACATGCCGCAGCACGAGTGACGCGCTCGCGTTGCGGTGCCACGCATGCCGGATGCTAAATTCATAGAGGACCCAGATGTTGTTGCACGGCGGTCTAGTGAGAGAAGGATCAGCAGCTAAATTTCAAGCCCGTGCCGTGTGCCGTTTGACCTGGGCCGTGTGCTCTGTGCCGTGTGATATCAGCTGCTGTGTCACGACTGTCATAAAATATATATGGTCCGCACTAGAATTTTGCAGGAATTTTGTATGCCACGTGTAGAAAATATGTATATCAAATTTCAGTTTTATGTCGCGCGCGAACTGCGAGTGCGAGTACGCGAGTACTCATAACCTGTCTTCGCGTCCTCGCACAGAATTATCAGCAAAACTATGGTAAAGAGCACAATACGAAGATCTACGCATGCTTTAATCACGAATGTATCTAGTATATAAATATACAAGATTTTAGATGTAGTATATATTCTGTACGTGTGCCGGTCGCCCCGGTGGTCTAACTGGTAGCCACGAAGCCTGTAGGCCCGGATGTCGAGGGTTCGATTCTCCCCATGGAGGTTTTTATTCTCAAATGACACCGTCTGTCGAGAGCGCATATTATAGCGTGGGTAAGCAAAATTCGACGAGAGTTGACGAGGGAAGAGAGTGCTGAAATCTTCTCGCGATAAAAATGCAAGGCAAGAACCGTAGTGGGGGAGGAGGGAGAGGAGCCTACTTTGTGACCCCGGATCTGAGTTACGACTAGGGGGGGAGAAAGACGGAAGTGCGAAGATAATAAATGGGATGGACAAAAAAAAAAAAAAAAAAAAAAAAAGTATCAAAAACCAATAAGTAACCAGGTAGTAAACATAAAGTCCGTACGTAGTACGCACGATAAAACTACCCCATACAGATATATAATGGCGACAGGTGGCTTACGCTATTAATAGTAGCAGACCCACTATATCGCGTCAACTCGTCGGAACACTATATTAGTACATGTTTATTTCAGACTATTTAATTTTTACTTACTTTATATATGTATTTATTTTCCCCCCACAAATAGCGATAGACACACGCTTCCTGAATTCTACAGCCTCGGATTGCGCCCCCCTCATACGGGATGTACGTACGTACATCCTGCATGAGGACATATAAAACCCGTAAGTACGCGCGATCGAAGTATTACACTCAGCTATTAGTAGCAAAGATGAGTTTCGACGAAATCCTCGATCTCACACCTGTTTTTTTAGATATTTATTTATACCAGGTACCAGGGTATATATATATATATCGATATTCGGAAATTGTGTAAAAAGTCCAAATTTATAACGATACTGAGTTTCATGTACCTCACACCCACGAAGGGTGTACGACTCTGCCAACACAACAAAAACCGGCGACGTGCTTATCACGCGCTTCCTCGAGCACAATCCAGAAAATCCCGATGACTACTGCTCTGGTGATGGTGTGTGCGCCGGTTGTAGGTCTCCGTGTGCCTTTCATCCGTCCTCTGCCGTTATCCATGGCCGCCTCATCCCCTTAACCCATCGGGCCCCGCTCTCTTAGGGTAACCCTAACCCTATCCCTAACCCTAACCCTAACCCTAACCCTTCCTTCGCACGTGCTCTCGTTGCCACTCAACTCCAGTGGGTTTCTGTTCTACCCCGTCCCAAAATCAAATGCTTCTCGCAGTATGCGGTACTGATCTGGAAAATTAATGCTTGCGCAGCGTGAGTTCAATCCGTCTCTTCCCCGCTCGTCGATGTTCAGTCTCCCTCCTCTTTTGTCTTAAAATCCAGCCTCCTGACGGCGCAGTCAGTCTGTGCCGTAGTTTGGCTCGTGGTGGCGCTCCGCGTACGGGCATCTCGATTGAGCATTTCTGCTCGGCCTCTGCTGCCTAAAACAGACGCCCAAATCGTAGGTGCCGTGCGTGACGCGCCACGTACGACACAACTCTACTGCCACGCCTAAGCCTCGCGGTCACACGCAGCAACAAGAAGGTATCACTCCTTGAGGGTGATTCCGGCCTTAAATCCGCTAGAATGGCCTACCCCCCTCGCTATAAGCCTGATAGGGATTGACTCGCAGCATGCCTTGCCAAGGCAGCGAGGGAAACGGTGTATGTATCGTATGTACGTGTACCTCTATGTCGTCATAACAATCACATCTGCTTGATATTTTAACATCCCCTTGAACAACGAACGATAATCTTATTTACGAAGCCTCAAATTACATATGTGATGTACTGCTGTACCTGTCAGACCCACGGTATCAAGCGGCAGTGCCGACTTGTCGGCTTAGCTCGTACGAAAAGTAAAAGGTTAAGGTTTGTTCCGTTTAAACATATCTTGATTGAGATCGAAGTCGGAGATCGAAACCAAAATATGGAGATTGTCATTTCAAATATTCGATGAGCATCGGTTTCAGAGACAAACTTCAACAGTCTTAACGAGAAAGGCATACGTACACGAAATTGAAGGTGTCCACGTTCGCAGTGGTACGGCATATTCTTTGTTCGTGCGTACTGAAAAAAAACTGAATGAAAAAACTGAAAAAGAAGCCGGGTTTCTTCCGTCGACAAACCATCCCTGTTAGCGTAGACGGGTAGTAACGCATTAATCTACCTAACCCTACGCGAAAAACAAATACTTAACAATCCACTGCTGACAGGGGATCGTCAGAGGGCGTGTTTGTTTGGTCGGGCATGCAACATAAGATATATGTCTGCTGTTAACATTGATTGGTATACAGTATAGAGAGAAAATAAAAACGACAGCTGTGAGATCGAGGATTCCGTCGAAACTCAAATTTATTAGCAGGGTGCGTGGCAATTCTTCGGTATATCATATCTCTAGGAGTAAATTAATGCTTGTCTTGTCCAAGTGAACACAGCCGCCATAAAACGCTACGTAGATGTTAGGATCTTAGTCCGTTGGGCTACTGGTAAAAGGTTAACCGATCGCCTACCCGAACTAAGCCTTATAACACTCTCCCCCCCTGGACTGGCGGGATATTCAGGACAGACCGGATATACGGGTCGTCGTGTCAAAGCCAATTGGCCTCGCGGTTCCAATGTTATGGGGACCCAGAGAGTATTTTTCAGGTTCATGACATGAGGAAATTCACTTTTCTTTAAAAAGTGTTTTCATGGTGGAGGTGAGATTCGAACTCACGGCCAGCAACTCATGTTCTGCCGACGTCGCCATTTGTTAAGGCTCTTAGTCCGTTGGGCTACTGGTAAAAGGTTAACCGATCGCCTACCCGAACTAAGCCTTATAACATAGACAAAAGCAGTCGTATCGGCAGGTAGCCACTTATTATTAAGTTGTGGTGCTGTTTGCGCCGCAAAGTCTGAAAACGTATAGTTGGCTATCGCCTTTATTTGTCGTGAATCAAAACCATGCGGTGCGGTGTACCATCTCCCACATGACTTGGCTGTTCAAGGGAGCCAAACAAGTACACGTTGTTCAGACTGACAAGCTGTGAACTCGGGTAAGTCCGAACTACTGCTGCTCCTGTAACTACACAGTGTAACACGAGCAGATAATTTTTAATGATTTGACTAAGTTTTGGGGTAGTAAGTAACTATCACGAAGAACCGGAGCGCTCACTACCAGGTTTAGCTGTGATGGTAACATGTTATATAATATGTACTTCTGTGAGGAGTGTGAACAGCAATGTAAATGTGTAAACGAGAAAGATGCGTTGGTGGAGGAGCTGAGACAGAATTCGAAGCATGATTGTACTAACTTCGCAAACATTCCGGGCACCTGTCCACACCGTCCTGGATACCAAGTTCCTTGCTAGGTTGGTGGCATACAGAGTAGTGGGTGGCCGCATCTGATAAATATTCTGATAAGAAAGGGAGGCCGACATTGTGAAAACAATCGGAAATTGGGTGCAAGAAAAACCGCACAGTCCGGGCAATGAAATAGGGAACGTCCTATATCATGATATAAGAAACAGCAGTGCTTGCCGTCCACCCTATTTAAAAATGACGTGGCAACGGAGCGGAGCACAGAAAAAGAAACACCAGAAGTTGTAACCTCCCAGCAGTGCTACGAGTACCGTACAGCAACGTCTATCAGGTACATCTGGGTAATTAAGGAAAACAACCAAACGTGGAAGCACGTGTAGTCAACACAAAAATGAAATTATTTATTTTGCTTCGCGACAATGTGCAGGGCACTACGAAGGGCAGGTACTCTTCATTACCAAAGATATCGGGACGGGCGCTGGCTCCCAACATAGGGGCGGGCGAGTTGGTCCCCGTAGTGTCAGCCATGCTAGGCATACATGGAGTCAAAGGCAGGCTTGATTGAGTTCTCTTTCAGATGCGAGTATGTCAGCGTTGTTTTGTTTCTCGCCGCAGCTCATGGTGGACACAGCAGGTTGTGGCTTCAGTCGTACCAGCAACGTTCTTCGCAATTTTATGGGATGGGGGTACAGTAGTACCGTACTCGTCGGGTTGCGGCTGACCTGTAAAACGTCAACGTGATATGTCGTTCTCGTGGTAATACCATATATAAAGAAACAAGGAACGCTGAAAGCGGTTCGAAACAGAATCGTCAACATATATATCTATATGAAACGTGCAAATGTTGCTGGTGAGGGCACACGAAGCAAGAATTCGAGCCTGGACACCACATTGACGTTTCTTAACAGCGGCTCCCCACTGTTGTTCTGTACGCCGTAGTACGAATACAGCAGTAGTCCATAGGAGGAGTGTTTTCCCTTGCGGTTATTACGGTTTCGCTACACGAGAGAATCGGCTGACCATGTGATGCCCACAGCGTTTTTGGTGGGCAAACGATATAACCCTAACCCTATGTTGTTGCAAGGCATTCCGGGTACTACTTCTATTAATAGTGCAAGGAGTGTTCGCGCGTGAGCTCATCGTCGTTTCATGTGTATATATGTGTACCACTACGAAGATATATTATTAATACTTAGGGTTACTAATAGGACTACTTCGTACTTACAACTGTAGTGCTGCGTATTTAGACTACTGCTGTACTAACTACTGTTTTGATTGGCTAGATCACAACAAAGTTATGTGCGGAGACGAGGCATGTAAACAATAACATTCCCTCTTCATAGGTGAGGCATCGGTACGCCCTTCACGTATCCTAGATGTCCGCTGGGCCCCCGTAGCCGTTGCTGTTGTACGAGCACAGTCGTAGCTAAGCTACTCTGTAGTCGGTGGCTTGATATTTTGTAGAGTACGAGATATGGTTTGGTCTACCAATAGTAACTACTGCACTTGAAACTTTAACCTGCTTGAAACGTACGTATATGTTACACACCAGACGTAGAACTTTAAATAATGCATATCTACGCAATACACACACTACGCTATAGCAAATAACCGATGCACCATTCATTGCTGAAGCTTGCCCTATCTCTGCTCATACTGGAGCTCGAACTATTTTCCTCTCACTTGTCAGTAGCCGACGAATCCGGTGTTTCTTTTTGAACGTGTCTTTGGGTGTGGCGGGACGCGGTTCGGGGTGTGTGTGCGTTTTTAAAGCCGTGTGCCGCAAACAACGCTCCCAAGGGAAACAAAATAATGGTCGCCGACGTTCTGTGTTTTTTCTATACTGCAACTGCATACTGCCAATACCTGTACGTCATCTCTGCCAATAAACCGATACTTTGCGAAATGCAGTTGATACAGGAGGAGTAGCAGTAGATACGACCCTGCGTGGCGCTCCTAAAATGATGTCACGAACGTGCCTTAATTATCAGAGTTGTTGTCGGTCTTTTGTGTTGTCGTCAACAGGCGTTCGCCACCCCCCCCGTGGTCTAGCAGATTACTACAAATAATATTGGTAAGGTTGACGTCAGGGGTTCGAGTCTCCGCATGCATGTATGGAGTTATGTATTCTTACATGACACCAACTGTCGAGAGCGCCTATTATTATTGCAACGTGGGTAGGCACAATATGACGAGAGTCGACGAGGGAAAAAAGTGCTGAAATCTACCCGCGATGCAAAAGCACTGCACGTGCCGTGGTGGGGAGGGAGGAGAATGGCCCTTACGTAGTGACCCCGGATCGGAGTTACGTCTATTAATAAGAGGGAGAGAGACAAAAAGGGCGAAGAAAATATATGGAATGGAAAAAAAACAAAGTGCGCTCAAATGGTGCGCAGAAAAAGCTTTAGATCCTCGCACCGTTTCCGTTTTGGCCAGGTCGCTTAGAATGGGCTACCAACGGATGGTGAAGGAGGCTTGAAAATCTGGTCCATATATATCATATGTGTGTGTTGTCTTCAAATTAAGCTCGTTTTTTCTACCCAACTACATCAGTACACCCAGTGTCTGTCCTGATTCCTATTCCTAGATATGTACAAATTATGTGGTCGAAGACTGTGAGATAGAGACAAACATATACGCAAATTAATGGGTAAATCAAGTGAGATGCTAACGTACAGGGTACGAGAACACAACGACACGAGCCGAACCAAAACATATCTTAACAAAGACAATTAAACAAACGAATTATGAAAGGAAACATAATGCCCATGACGCAAGGAGACAGAAGCGCCCCTAGAAGAAACACATACGTGCCGAAGAGTAACAGATAACTGCCGCACGGGCAAAGCAGCCCAAATAAAAGGAAGCCACCGCCATAGGACGGCGGGGGGAAAAGGGAACAAAGGGAGAAGCAAGGCAAAAAGCGAGAAGGAAGACAAGAAGAGAGAACAAGAGAAAAATCGTTCTCAAGGCGATTATAGTAACAAGTTCCCGTCTCCGCTACGAAACCGATACGGGGACCATGCAACACCTTCTTCCGTTTCCTTCCTACTCTCATCAACAGCGGGGTCAAGAGCAGGTACTATCTTTGCCGCGCCACCCCCAGGGAACAACTCAACAAGAAACAAACAAAGATTATGAAACAAGTACTAGAATTCAAGGCATAATCGAACTGATACCTTGCCGCACAATCTACACACACACGTGGCCATTCGGCTAACCTTGAAGCACCCTTAGCGGTGACATATCTTGTCAGAGACCTTGTGAGCGACCTTGCTAGGCCGCCAATACCGGTAAAGTGACAAAAAATAGCCGCCCAAGATCCAAAACTGGAGTCTTCTGGGTTCATGCGGTGCACTCGTTCCAACAGCGTCTGTAGTCACAATTAGTCGTCGAAAATATTTTGCTTTTTTTTCTTGAAATTTTCAAGACTTGTCCGAATAAGTTACTTGATTAAAGTATTGATTTTTCCAAGTCGAAAAAAAAAAATGGGAAAAAGAACACGTAAATGCCACCTTGAACCAAATAAATGAGTATGTTGTTTTCACCCCAGTGCAATAGTTCCAATAGTGTCTATAGTCACAATTAATCGTTGGGGGAAAAATGTCGGGAGTTTTGTTTTTTGTGAGAATGCCAAGACTTGGTCGCAAAAGTTACTTGATTAAAGTACCATTTTTTCCAACTCTGAAAAAAAAAAAAATGGAAAAAGCAACACGTAAATGCCACCTTGAACCAGAACTGGAGTATGTTGGTTTCACTCCAGTGCAATAGTCCCAATAGTCTCTATAGTCACAATTAATCGTTGGGGAAAAATGTCGGGAGTTTTTTTTTTGTGAAAAATGCCAAGTCTTGTTCGAAAAAGTTACTTGATTAAAGTATTAGTTTTCCCAAGTCGGAAAAACAAAAAATGAGACATAAATACCACCTTGAACCAAAACTCATAATTAATTGTTGGGGAAAAAATGTCAGTTTTTTTTCTCGAAATGTTTCAAGACTTGTTCGAAAAAGTTACTTGATTAAAGTATAAGTTTTTCCAAGTCGAAAAAACAAAAAATGGGAAAAACAACACGTAAATGCCACCTTGAACCAATTTAATGAGTATGTTGTTTTCACCCCAGTGCAATAGTTCCAATAGTGTCTGTAGTCACAATTAATCGTTGGGGGAAAAATGTCGGGAGTTTTGTTTTTTGTGAGAATGCCAAGACTTGGTCGCAAAAGTTACTTGATTAAAGTACTTTTTTTCCAACTCTGAAAAAAAAAAATGGAAAAAGCAACACGTAAATTGCACCTTGAATAGAAACTGGAGTATCTTGTTTTCACCCAGTGAAATATAGTTACAAGTGTCTAGAGTCCCAAACAATCGGGGGTCAAAACATCCCGGAAGATTGTTTTTTGGTGAGGATTGCCACGACTTAGTCGGAAAATTTACTTGATTAAAGTATTACTTTTCTCACAAATGCCACCTTGAACCAAGACTGGAGTATCTTGTTTTTATCCAGTGCATTAGTTCCAATAGTGTTTATTGATTGTCGGGAGATTTTTTTTTGGTGAGAATGCTACTACTTTTTCGGGAAAATGACTTGTTTAATGTATTATTTTTCCCGTGACGAAACAAAAGATGTGTGAGAAGGAATTTCGACGTCAAGCGCGGCAAACCTACAAACGCGTCGGCTCACAATTTTGTCGAGACCAACCCCAAAGTAGTCGACGAGGAATACCCGCTTGGCTCAAGAACTAGGAAAACGATTTGAAAACAGGACACCCAAGATAACCTCAAGCGATGAGAACGGCAATGCGGGCGACCTTGATACACCCTGAACATCCAGAGTGACACCTCCATGATCGAGGAGACTCTTCGAGTAAACTTTCCGAGTGGACACGCGATCGTGACATTTCAGCGCGGGCTTGCTTCACTCGGGAAGGGGCTAGTGATGTTGCCGTAGGGTATATGGTGTGGCTCAAGGGGGGTAATCCTGCGACAGGTTTATCCACACACCGGCGAATCTAAGGCCGCAGTGTTTCCCGAGCGTAATGACAGCGAGCGCAGTGCGAAGCTTTCGCTGGGCCGTAACATGTGGACGGGGCGTCGAGGGAGGGACCTTCGGCGTGGTTTCAATATTGTGCGAACGCGATGGAGTTTAACAATACTAACCAAGAGGGAAAGCACGAGACAAGAGGACGAGGACAAGGATAGATGCAAGGGGGGGATTGCGGCCGAAGAGGGGGGGGGTGATGATGTGATCGGCGTGTGGACGTGGGGGGGGGCGGAGCCACGGAAACGGTAAGTGAGTCGCTTTGGGGCTGGAGGTGGCTTCGCCCGAAAAATTATGTTTATAGTTGCGGGACTTGCAGCGCGAAAGCTGAGGCCGCTTTCGCTTTAAGCTTAATACCTTTCTTCGCAATGCGGCAAGAATGGCTGGGTCGTTTTAGGCCTTGATTGAAAATACTCTTCATACGGAAGTGGGAATCGAAAACGGCGCCCTTTTGTAATTTACGTCCGTATGTATCGGCTGGTCTGTCTAAGATATATCTGGTACCTGGTATAAGGTGTTGCCCTGTCTGCCGTTGCTTGCGTATTATCGTGGGCAAGACAAGTATTGTACTATTACGGGGGGCCATAGTAAATAGGACCAAATATGGTTTGTAAAGATGGGTGAAGAGGCGTGCTACGATAGAGGTAGCATTTTTGGATGAAACGTTTTCTGAATGGCCGGGCTCCTTAACCCAAATTCGTCCAACCTGCATTCTTGTGTTGTTGCACTATTTGTCGCTGTATACTTGGGCCATGGGGTTTTCGTTGGGTAGCACTTTTATTTTCGTTCAAAATCAGTTTTTGGGTGAGGTATAGAGCCAATCTCTGAAAAAACCATGGTGCATGTAATAAATATGTGGATTCAGCGTGTGTACCAGCTCGTAGCCGGTGTGTACGCTGTAGGCTCGCTTGCTGATGACCAGTCAAGACACAACCTACATTTGAGGGTGAACGCTTAAGTCGCTGTTAGGCAAACTTGTATAAACGCTTCAATAGAAGAGAAGACTCCAGGCCAACAATGTTGATTAATGTATGTGCTCAAAAGCGAGGCTGATGATGAGCAATACAACAGGAGTGGGAGGAGTGGGCGTGTAATCGCTCCTGCTCCCTTGATGATCTTGAGGATCGCAAACATCAACATGCCCTTGATACGATAGTTTGCATCTCACAAGAGCAACATGTACTTCGTACGACACCCATACGTAAGACAACGCAACAACAATCGTTACCGATTTTGTACGAAGTACGCAGTCTATATACGGTAATCCATAATGT
>MEHQ01002420.1:0-16348 GCA_008828725.1 Saccharina japonica | reverse complement strand
AGAAAAGAAAGAAAAAAGCGAAAAGGAAAAATAATAGAAAGTAAACATATATACTGAAGCAAATCAACAACCAAGCAACCAAACAAAAGCATGTAGTACGTTCCAGCGCTCCACAGCTCCACAGGATCATTTTGTCCATTCATGTGTGGCAGCAGCTTCGACCTTCCGTAGCAGTATACTAATAATAACGAGGTAGACTGTTGCGGCGCTACTCCACTCCCACCGAAACTAAACCGATCAGGCAGATCAGGCGTGGTGCAGCGCCATGATGGGCAATGCCGGGAGGGACACCTCGCCGCTGGCACTGCCAGCAGCAGCAGCAGCTGAGGGCGTAGCAGCAACAACACCGGTATGTGGGGCTTCCAACACATACATGCACCCTTTTGCTGACGTGTTGCGTGTGATCTAGACTACAGCAGTACGATGATGATGATAGAAAGGGCGTCGTTTGCATTCTGCTGTTGTTCTGCTTGTTGTAAAATAACCGCTGAACAACCGTTTTGCCACTTCGTGCCATATGATAGCACCCACCTGCTGCCGTGTAACTCATCCTGGCAGTACTGTTCGTCGTACCATCACACCAGTATGCAGTCTCTCAGAGCAGTACCAGATACACGAGAGTGCCCTGAGCCCTGAGTATTCGATGTCCAGGATGATATTTGAATACCACAGCAGTATAACTACGAGTGAGTACAGCAGTTTATTAATAGTAACAGCACACCTATAATAAGAAACAGGAAATCGGGTCCAGGCTGGATTTCTTATTTGAGAGAGGGTGCTTTCTAAATACACTACTGTAATTTCAAGATCACGACTCCCGAATTTCTTATGTTCCTCTAAATCTCAGCCTGGGTTTCTTATTAGCCTGTTTATTATTAGGTGTCCGGTGGGGGGGGTCATAGGGAAACCAGGACGGACGAAAGCAGGAAAGAGACGAGAAACAGAGTAGGCCAGACCGACTAGCTGGTAGAACCTGCCTGTACTACGGGCACAAACCTGCCTCGGCTGGCCTTTGGTGTGCTCCGGCTGGCTGTCCTTTCCTGTCGTTCTCAGTCTTGCTATGTTGGCGCTGTTTCGGTCCATTTCATTTCATTTTCTTTCATTTCATTTGGTTTTTTATTAGAGGTCGCATCTCCTCTGGGAGAAGCACGACACTTTCTTTCTTTTTTGTCATGCTTTTTATTTGGTTGCTTGATTGTTGATTTGCTTCAGTATATTTACTTTTTATTATTTTTTCTTTTCGCTTTTTTCTTTTTTCTCTTTTTTTCTCTTGCATGCACCTGGATTGCTAGCAGGGTAGGTCTTGCCTGTCGTATATGGCGTTGCATTGTCTGCTCTGCTTACTGCACTGAGTGTAGTATCTCTGTGTCGTAGTTTTGTGACCACAGAACTGGTACCTTTTTAGGATGATGAATCGGCACGGACACTGGGTGTGCTGGATGTCGACGGGTAGAAAGGAAGGTTTAATGTGAAGAACACACACACACTGCACTGAGCATACGTAACTGCTTTACACTTTACATCCTTGCAGTCTCAAAACATCATGTGTGCCATGCCATGCTACTGCTGTTTGATGACGCGTGCACATATTATTCGTTGTAAAGCAGAGCAAGCATCTCCGCGGATTTCCTTACAGAGTACGTATACGAGTGGGCACACGCTACATACTCGTAGTAGGATACACTACAGCAGTACAGCAGTTGTACTGCTGTATCCTTCACGAGGACGTAACACGGTCGCCCCGATGGTCTAACAGGTAACCACGAAGTCTGTTAGGTTGGAGGTTTAGGGTTCGAGTCTCCGTACGGAGATTTTTGTTTTCAAGTGACACTGAGAACTGTGTCGAGAGCGCATATTATAGCGTGGGGCGTGGGTCGACGAGAGTTGACGCGGAAGAAAGTGCTGAAATCTTCTCGCGATAAAAATGCAAGGCAAAAACCGTCGTAGTTGGGGAGGAGGGAGAAGAGCCTACTTAGTGACCCCGGATCTGAGTTATACGACTACGTATGTATATAGGAAGGAGAGAGAATGGAAGGGCGAAGATAATAAATGGGATGGAAAAAAAGAAGAAGAAAAGAGCAAAAGCGTCTCCGCGGATCTCCTTACAGAGTACGTATTAATAGTGGGCACACGCTACACACTACGTACCCTGGTAGGATATAGTACAGCAGCAGCAGTTGTACTGCTGTATCCTTCACGAGGCCGTACACAACGAGCAGCTTGCGAAAAGGGTGGATAAGAGTCTCGACCAAATACCGGCCCCGCCCAGGCATGGTTCGGGGTACCACTCACTATAAATGGTAACAAATAATCCGGGTATATACAGCATTCCCAACGCTCGTCGATTTTCATCGAATTTTGCTAACTCACGCTCTTCTCGCGCTTTCCGCTATTGATCGTAGTCAAGAGATTTTTTGCGAGAAAAAGTCCCTCGTACGAGCATGCACTCGGGGGGGGGCTCGAACTCACGACCTTAACGCTATACGTAACAGGGACGAAATTCACCTGTCATTCCACCGGGGACGCCGGTAGGAGAGCTGCAAAAGGTGCTTCTATTTTCACTATTAAATAGCGGTACGGCCAAGGCTCCCGCCGCGGCGCTATAGCCGTGCGTTTCCAATAGAAGTATATGAAATACAAGGCGCTTCGTGTAGCGGTCGGTTCCGCCCGCTACGCTCGCTCACACAATAATATACGTACAGCAGTACCGGCCCCGCTCATAAGAAACCAGAAATCGGGCTTGGGCTGACTTTGTTGTTTTAGAAAGGGGTGTGTCCCACACTAAATTCAGTATAATAGCTGTCGACTTTCTTGTTTCCCCCGTAATGTTTAGGCTGAGTTTCTTGTGGGGCACTTTCTTATGGGAGGGCCGGTAGTGTAGCATGGAAGAAAGTCACAGACGACACAGAAAATAATAAGGAGGAAACACAGGCGACTTGCAAATGCCAAGAGCTGCATGCTGCAGGACAACGAAAAGCTTGTATGTTCGAAAGAGAAAGCACGGCACCACGGCACACAGCAAAAGGCGCTGCGCTGCCTGCTGGGTGTGTGATTTGTTGCGCCTTTTTCGTGATCTTACAAGGTGTGGTACTTCGTATTTTGCATTATAATGCACGGCGAAATGATTACTTCCGGTAAACAGGACAACAAGAACATTTTTTTTTTTTTTAAGTCACATTGGTGAGCCTGCTACGTTTCGGGCGAGTGGTCCAGACATATAGTTCATCAGCGTATCTCAGCCTTGGCAACCACAACTCTGTTAGAGCAATGATGCATACAGCCTCGAAGATTTGGTGCCACCTCATTCCGTGTGAAGCCAGTTGTCATCGGCCGCGCATGATGCTGCGTGCGTGCGTGCGCAAAGCACACCACCACTCTTTTCTTTCATGAATCGAAGAAAATCATTGAAGGACTGAGAAACAAAGAAAACAAATAATTCCACGACCGATCCCGAAAAAATAATTTTCCCTTCGGCAATTAAGAGCTGAGAGTAGGCTGAGAGGCCAGGGATGGTGTCAAGGCTGTGGTCTCCGAAGTGGGGGAGACAAACGTTCAGAAATGAAAAACAAAAAATCCCACACTAATTCCAAGCAGTTTGTCCTCAAATATGTGAGACCAGTTCTTAAGGGGTGAAGGCCTACGATAATAAAGCATTCTCGGCTCGCCCACAAAAACCAACCCAATTTCGATCAAGACACTAAATAAAACGGCAAATAATTTTGTATAGTATACATGTAGTACATATATACCTGGTAGAGGTTAGGCAGGGAGTAGATACAGAAAGGAGCGAGACTTCATATATACATCTATACAGGTTTCCTTTTTGTTTTGGTTGGCCTTGATTTTCTTCTTTTCGGGGACAGCAGTACCATAACAGATGCTTACGTATATGAGTGATCGATGTTGAAGCTCATGCTGCATATTGTCGGAGGGCAAACGAAATAACAATGAAGCGAAGTCATTTTCGACGTCAACACTAAAACCTAGTCAATTTCGATCTCTACCCTGTAATCAAAGTCAATTTCGATTCTCCACACTCAACGGAAAAGTCAATTTCGATCATTTCCGGCCCGCACACAAAAACCAAGTCAATTTGTACCGCCCACACCAAAACCGAGTCAGTTTTGAAAGCCACACTAAAACCAAGTCATTTTTCGGCGCACCCACAAAAACGAGTCAATAATATGATGCATGCTGTTCGGTTTTCATGTTCGTTCTTGCGCCACTCCCCTATTAATAGGCACTTCCCTGAGGGGGTGGACCTCGTACCTGGTATGATAGTAGTACTCGCATGCTGTGATGTACCACTCTGAACGGAAATGTAAGAACCACCGTGGGGGGCGGTATCGACCCGGGACCTATCAGTTTTCTACCCCGGGTTGTTGAATTTGTGGGTGTATGGAAGGATTTCTGATCCGGGGATGGGGCCTTATCATCCCCGGGGGTGGCGGGACCTCGATGTTGTCCCGGGCGGGGTCTCTCGCCGCGCGCTCGCTCCATGAGCCCCAGCCCAATCAGTAATCAGCCGATGGGGGTGGGGTTTCCACACCTTGTGAGGCGGTATCGACCCGGGGGGGGGGCGTTCGTCTTCGGGTTGTTCGAGTTGTAGATGTATGGAAGGATTTCTGATCCGGGGATGGGACACTATCGTCGGGCCACGACGCTTGTCCCCGGGGGGGAATTATCGCCGCGCGCTGGCTCCACGAGCCCCAGCCAAGAGGAGTGGACACACTTTGGTAGTGTGTTTTTAAGGAGGTTTTGTGCTTGGCGCCTAAAGCCGACCCTCCGACCCGAACCCTAACCCGAACCCGAACCCTATGCCAGTGGTCAGTGCTGGGATGATGTGCTTGGTAAAACTCTAGGTTGACTCGGCCAGCTTGGATGCTGTGCTTGGAAAGACTCTAGAGTGACTCGGGATGCTGTGGCTGGGAAATACTCCAAGTTGATCGAGCCGCGTAAAACATACCCTTACTTAGCCAATCACAATGCCTGAATAGCTACCTTAGGAAGATCTACTATCATGCTTCGTCCAGTACTGTACTGTGGTTTTGATATCCACCCCGCGGTAAAGGGGTTTGGTTGTGGTACGTAAGGCATTCTTAGTATGAATAGTTCTTTTTGGGCTATGTACTGGTAACATATTATATTTAAACCCAATACCCTCTCCCCCTCCCTCCTTCAAAACAGCGGAATATTTGGTCTTCGTATGGAGCCGTACGTGCCTAGTCCGAAGTTATTATCGGCCTATGGGGACCCAAGGGAGAAGAAGAGTGTTTTATCACACAGATTCTGACATGAGGATATTCGCGTTTCTTTAGAAACCGTTTTTCATGGTGTGGTCGTGAAAATTCGAACTCACGACCACTACGAGCAACACATGTGCTGCCGTCGATGCCATTTCTTTTGTCAAGGCATTATTAATACGGGGGACCATAGTAAATAGGCCCAAATATTGTTAGTACAAATAGGTAAATGTATAGGTATTTGTGTATACCGTAGGTCCTATTTACTATGTATGGTCTCCCGTAATAGTCCGTTGGGCTACTACTGGTAAAAGGTCAACCAATTACCGACCCAAAATCTAAGCCTTACAACACCATCCCCCCCTTCAGAACCGCGGGACCTTTGGCCTCCGCATGGGGCCGTACGTGCCTAGTCCGAAGTTCTTATCAATCTTTGGGGACCCAAGGAGGAAGAGTGTTTTATCACATAGATTATGACATGGGGAAAATCACTTTCCTTTTTAGAAGCCGTTTTTCATGGTGTGGTCGTGAAATCCGAACTCACGTCGATGCTATTTATAAAGGCAGTAATAGTCCGTTGGGCTACTGGTACAAGGTTAACCAAATACCGACCCAAGCTCTAAGCCTTATACGAGCACCACCCCCCCCTTCAGAGCAGCGGGGTCTTTGGTCTTCGTATGGAGACGCGCGTGCCTAGTCCGAAGTTCTTATCAATCTTTGGGGACCCAAGGAGGGAGAGTGTTTATCACAGGTTATGACACGAGGAAATTCGTTTTTTTTTTTTATAAAGCGTTTTTCATGGTGTGATCGTGAAATCCGAACTCACGTCGATGCTATTTATAAAAGCAGGAATAGTCCGTCGGGCTACTGGTACAAGGTTAACCAACTACCGACCCAAAATCTAAGCTTGATAACACCCTCCTCCTCCTTCAAAGCAGCAGGGTCTTTGGTCTTGGTATGGAGCCGCGCGTGCCTAGTCCGAAGTCTTTATCAATATTTGGAGACCCAAGGAGGGAGTGTTTATCACGGATTAAAAACACGAGGAAATTCGTTTTTTTTGTTAATAAAGTTCGTTTTCATGGTGTGTGCGGTCGTGAAATCCGAACTCGACCACTACAACAACCCATCCATGTCCTGCTGTCGACGCCATGTGTTAAGGCATTATTCGTCCGTTGGGCTACTGGTAAAAGGTTAACCAATTACCGACCCAAAATCTAAGAGTTATAACACCCTCCCCCCCTTCAGAGCCGCGGGGGTATTGGATCATCGTATGGGATCGTCCGTGCTCAGTCCGAAGTTCTTATCAATCTTTGTCACAGATTATGACATGATGAGGAAATTCGCTTTTTCTTAAAAAACCGTTTTCATATATTCATAGATAGTGTGTGTGGTCGTGATGATGTTCGAACTCACGACCACTATACAACTCATCCATGTCCTGTATGGCCTAACTCCTACACAAAACGAGAAATGTTGCAACACAAAACTGAAAATTCTGACGATTTTGGTGTTGCAATACAAAAATGAAAAATTCTGACGATTTTGGGTTGAAGAGCGTCCCCGTCATCCCGAAAACGGTTTCAGCCAAAATAAGATATACCTGGTATACCTCTATCGTATACCAGGTATAGCACGCTTCGCATAGAGGTGTGCATAGGTTTCCTTTGTTTCCGTGGTTTTCTCCTTTTGGGAATGGTATGAGTGATCAACGTTGAAGCTCATTCATGCTGCACATTGTCGGAAGGTCAAAGATGATAAGAAGAACAAGAAGAGAAGAACAAGAAGAATAAGATGAATAAATAC
Source organism: Saccharina japonica (assembly GCA_008828725.1). Classification (NCBI taxonomy): domain Eukaryota; class Phaeophyceae; order Laminariales; family Laminariaceae; genus Saccharina; species Saccharina japonica. The sequence continues at coordinate 9,302 of MEHQ01002420.1, read as the reverse complement.
TGGTCGGGTTGCTTGCTGCGCAAACAAACTTCTTCTTCTTCGGAGTACGTACGTACGTACGTACGTAATGTTTCGGGTGTGATCTATGGATGAGCTCGTCGTGCGAGGACGCGCGAGTGTGTGCTGCGATACGGGTACGAGCATTTATTTGTTTTTCGGCTAATGATAAAATAGTTTTCTGAATGACAAGAGAGGGCTCGTTATAACTTATAACCTAAAATCGTCGGAATGCCAATCTTGTTTTGCGATACTAATAATAAAGTATGCTTTTTTTCGCATGCCTATAGTACCTGGTAGGTATGTAGGTATAGTAGGCCATATGGGATTGGTCATCGGGCCATATTAAATTACACTACACTTGACTTTCATTTTTAGCAAAACAAAGTACTATTCCATTTGCCATCTGACAGTGTGCAGCTCTTGTTTCAATCATACGCCATTCACGCGATTCGACTGAATGCTGGCAAACGCATATAAAACCAATAATATTGCAGTCCCCCTTATGAATGCCTTAATTTACCAACTCCTAACCGAGAGCGTTTCGCCGATCAAATCTGAAAGGCTAAAGAACAGTATAGACCTCCTCACATAAAACGGCGCATCCCTACCGTATAATATCATGTATTAGCTCAGAAAATAAGCCAACCACTGACACCAACCACCACCACTGCCTATATTGCCCTTCTTGCTGTGTAAGCGTACGTACGTACACAATGGTGTCGAGGGCATTATTCATTCAGAATGAAAAAAAAAAGAAGCTGACAACAATTCTCGTCGATACCACCAAAATCAATCCCATCCAACCAATTCCCCTTCCCTGCGTATACTCAATTGAATACATACTCACTATTAAATGCCATCCTTTACGAAAAAATATTTTGGGTTTCGTTCGTGTCCAGGCGAAGAAAGCTGTCGTTTTGACTCGATGAAGGAAGGCCAGAACGACGACGACGACGACGACGAACCATCATTGGATCGGTACCCCGTTCACAGCATGGTCTTCGAGCCACGTCTAGGCCGTCGCGGCGGCGATGCAAAGTGTCCCTGCGACACGATCGACAGGTAGGTGAAATACGGCGCGTTTAATTAATACGGGGGGCCATAGTAAACGGGACCTACGGTAAACACAAAAACCTATATATTTCCCTCTTTTTACAAATAATATTTGGTCTTATTTACTATGGTCCCCCGTCATAGCATGCTAGATATAGAGTATACCGCTTCCGGACGGAGGAAACAACACGCAACAAAAATGATTGCGGCGTGTTGTGTCAGTCCTTGCCTCGTAAAAAAAAAAAATGCGAAACTGGCTTATCACATCGTAACATATTATATAATATGCGAGTCTTCACACGATTCCTTCTACTTACAACAAAAGCTGCATTACCGGGGACCATAGTAAATAGGACCAAATATTTCAAGTAAAAATAGGTAAACGTATAGCTTTTTGTGTGTACCCTAGGTCCTATTTCCTACGTATGGTCCCCCGTATTATTACCACAGCAGTAGTAGTGGTCCCTATATAGTGTCGGTTGCCCGCTATAAGGGCCTGTGGAATCGCTTGGCACAGATGGGATTATTTTGAGGGTTATTAGGAAACGAAAAGTGCATCTTTAGAGGCACTTTTCGTGACGACCAAGGCGTCTGATCGATATGCCTCCCGAGACACAAATGTTGACCATGGTCTAGGCTCTTTGCAACTACTCTATGGGCGAAATACTGAGCATTAGAACTGGAGCTATGCCGTTTTCCGTAAGGAGTACTGATATGGTGTTATTATACCAGAAATAGTATTGCTGCTGTAAAAAAAACGAAAAATATATATTTTTCAACGATGGGAGACTCGTGTTTCATCATGACCGAAGGGGCCCCTTAAGGGGTTAAGGGTCGTTCTTATCGGAGCCATAAATTTCCAAAATTTCCATTTTTTTTTCGCGCAATTTTGTAGATTTCCATTTTTTTTCCCATTTTTTCCCCCCATTTATTGGAACGTGAAGCCTTATTAGCCTTCCAAACATTTCGCCCTCTGAAGAATTTCCAATATTTCCAATATTTCCTTTTTTTTTATGGACAAAAACGTTAGAAATTATGGAAAAAAGCTGCTCGAAGAATGGTCCTAAGACGAGAGAGCCCGCGGAATCGGGTCTTAGAATAGCACAGGATTGGTACTTCCCGTTAGGCCAGGATGAGCGATAACTGAGGAATAGCTAAGCACCAGAGCAAGGTTCTCCAGGCACTTACAGCTACCCGTCTAGCGGGCTACAATAGAGGGAGCAGAGAGGGCTTTGATATCTCAAAGCAGAGCCCTCACCTCCTTACCTCTCTCTACCCCATCCCCTTTTTGTCCCTCATCGCCCGAGGTTTTAGTAAAGGGCATTAGCCAAAAATAGGTATACCTACGCACTTTGAGCCATGTATAGGTACAGTACACTCCTTTTCCAGGGGACCATAGTAATCAGGACCCACCACATACACAATAACCTATATATTACAGTAGCTTTGCTATTAAAATTTGGTCCTGACTACTATGTTCCCCTAAAATAAACAGAAGAGAAGCTGTGACTCCAAGCCATCAACGACAATCCCTGCATCCCTTCCATCGTATCTCGAGCATCACCTGCACCTTCTCGCTCCGTCTCCTCACTACTGGTTGTAGTCTTAGCTCAGATACGCGGGGTCACAAAGTATGTAGGCGCTTCTCCCTCCTCCCCATTACGTACGGTTTGTGCCCTTGCGTTTTTATCGCGAGAATACTTCACCCCTTTCTATCCATCGTCGACTCGCGTCGAGTTTCGTCTGCGGGTGTCAGATTTTGTTGTTGTCACGTGCACCTCTTGGGGAGATGCTCGTTTTTATTTTTTTATATACGACCTTATATGGGATACCTACCGTCCAGCTGTGTGCAGTTGAGTTAGTACAGTACGCCTTCTCTCCGAAAAACGTGCGTTTATGTGTGTGTGTGTTTGTTTTGTACAGTCGCGTGGGTTATACACGATACCCGGGAAGGGTGACAGCGGTCCCCGCCACCACGCCCGTACCCTTAGCCTTGCCCTTACCCTTACCCTTACCCTTACCCTTACCCTTACCCTTACCCTTACCCTTACCCTTACCCTTACCCTTACCCTTACCCTTGCAGTCTGCCTGATAAGCAGTATGTTCATGTATACTACGGATGTATGATTCACGTACGAGTATTATAGGAGAATTTCGTAGTGGGGTTGGGAGCATTCTATTGGTTGAAGATGTTGACGTGGTATGTTCTCAGTATACTACCCCGGTGGAAACATGCCTGCGACGGTATGTTTGGTTCTGGATGAATCCCGATGGGATTCACAACTTCTACGACAACTCCTTCTTTACAACTTATACAACTTATATTTCTTCTTCTATCTACGACTGGATAATATATATTTTTGTACAACATTTTCTTCTTTTCATCTTCTTCGTACAATCCCGAGGCTCCATCACCCTCTCCACGAGGCGATATATAGTGTCTGGAAGAGTTCCGGCGTTATTGGCCAAAATATCACCAGATATACTGTTTGCCAAAATCCACCTACATGTCATTCGCATGCACACTCTTTCTGCTTATTATCAGACATTTATGTATCCTACATACTGTGTACGAATAAGCAAACTACAGTATATCGTTCGGGGGGAGGTTGGTACAGTATACTGATTTTCTGTGTGACAAACTGGTTGCTATATCAGCAAAAACAGTGAAGGCTAACCGTACCATAAACGTGTAGTATACCATTATCATCCTCATGCTATAACTACAGCGGTACAGTGTGTTTGCTGGCTTTGTGAGTTGCTATGCAAGGGTGATGGATGCTTGTTTGCTGCGGCGGTGGCGAAGCCTTCAGCTGCTGCTCACTGTCCACCACCTGCTCTTTTTAGCGTAGGGCGGCAACCAAGCCGGCGGTATTACCGCTTGCACTGGTGCAGATGGAGGCGATCGCTGCTGCTGGTGCTGTCGACGCGGCCGATGGAGCTACAGGTGGTCCCATTAACCCTTACCCTTACCCTTACCGTTACCCGTACCCTTACCCTTACCCTCTCTGTATTTTGATCCACCAAAATCCACAGCTGTGGCAGCTTTGCGATTCCGGCATGCCCACTGGGGGGTTTGCACATTCAGGAGGCCTTGAGGCGGCGGCGGCGCAGGGGATCGTTAGGGCAAACCACACCGGCAGCCTCCTCCGGTGCGTGATAGCGCGCGTGTTCTTCGTGGTGGTGTTGAGTGTTGGTGTTGGTGTTGGTGTTGGTGTTGGTGTTGGTGCTGGTGGTGGTGTTGTTGGTGTTGGTTTCAGTGTTGGTGTTGGTGTTGGTGGTGTTTGCGTGCGTTCTGTCGTTGGCGTCGGTGTTGTTGTTGTTGGTGTTGTTAATGTTGGCTCACCCCCCCCCCCGGTGCCCGCGCGTGCCCCAACCAGCCTCGACTCCATTTATGTCGGGCTAACAAGACACTCAAAGACCATCCAGAGCGTGCACACCTGTTGTTGTTCGGGCACCGTTATTGGGGCTGACGGAACCGTGGCGCAAGAGAGTGCGAAAGGATTCCCTCTTTTGACCAAAACGTAGAGGGGGTATGCCCCGGCAATTCTACTTTGATTTATGTAGCACCTCTTGTTTACTACGATAACCCGCCCCTTAAACATATAATATATTTATAGGTTGGGTTGGCGTCGGTTGGCAACGACGCTGTAAAACACGCCTCTCACTGCGTGAGCTAGACAACCAGGGTACCGTTTTTTTTTCTTGATTTTTTTTTGCGGTTACCAAGGCTGGCGGTCTTGTTAGATCATTTGTGCGGGGTCGGGAACCTCAACTCCGCACAAGGGGAATGATCGTATCACGTAGTGTGTATATGGTAAGGCACCCAGAGGCAGATACATAGTAATACCCATTGCTGTCTTTGGAAGTGACCACACCAGAAATTAAATTAACTCCCCCCCACCCCCCCCCACCCGCTAATCCTTCCCCCCTCCACCTGCCCCCTTAAGGGTTCTTATCTTGTCTTGGCTTTCCGCGAGGACAGATTTGTACGCGGCACCCTGGCGAACGCCTGCTCTCTGCAACTCCCTCTGGTAAGGGAGGCGCTTCGGGGGGAGGGCCTTGACGCGTGGCTCGAGGTGGATTCGGTTGCCCACGCCTGCATCACGGCCGAGGTACATATGTCCATGATTTGTTCTACAATGGTTTTCGCGTGCACGTCGGTGCATATGTGTTTTTGTTTGCGCATTACTTCGTACGCGGCACCCTGGCGAACGCCTGCTCTCTGCAACTCCCTCTGGTAAGGGTACAGGTGCGATATGTTCGTGTATGATATATGCGCATGCATATACAGTACGCGACAGATGGTAAGAATCTCTATTTTTTTGTCAGGCTGGAATTCTTATGTAAGACTGAGTGTGTTCCACACTAATTTCAGTACAAAGAGGTCGCATTTTTATATCCCCCCAAAAATCTCAGCCTCAAATTCTTAATCATCAGATTCTTAACATCTCTCGCGTACTGTATGTGCGTGTATGTGAGTCTACATGCATGTGTGTGCGCGTATGTGCGTGTATGCGCTGTATGAGCGTGCATGTAACAGCCGATTTTCCTATTTGAGAATTTCCTTTCCAATGAAAATGAAAATCGAATTTAGTACCTTTGTTGTTTTTTAAGAGTTGGGTTTCGCTCACAATCAAAATTTTAACCTAGAATATATGTTCCTCGATGGTAGGTATCGATCCACGAAAAAAAAATCGAAATCAACCCTGACAGGCTCGTAAAACAGAGGATACAAGGGAATTCGCATTTAGGGGCGAGGTGCCTCGCCCATAAATCCTGATTTTCTTGGATCTTAGATATCTTGAGACTGCCGATGCCGAAGTCGTTTTTTGTTTTGTTTTTGTCATCGACGGCTGTCATAACTGACAATAGTTTCCAGTGTATTTTTTTTTTGACTGTGAGGGAAGTACATCTCGTACGATTCAAAACCCAATATTTTCGATTTTCATTTCTCATCGGAAAGGCAATTCTCAATTAGGAAAATCGGCTGATATGTGCGTGTATGCGGTCGGTTGCAGGCGGCACGGAGGGCATCTCTGGCGCAGGGGGCGGGGCTCCTAAGAGCGGCTCAGGCGATGTTCCCGCTCGACCATATTTCGGGCGCAATCGTCAGCGAGTTTCGAGCTATGGTTCGAGAAGGTGCCGCCTTTCAAGGTTTGGAACTCCCCGTCATGTGTATTTTCGTGTGTGTGTTTGTCTCTGTGTACTGCCGTTACGTGTGCACTTCGTATATGTCAAGGCATTAGTCCGTTGGGCTGCTGGAAAATGGTTTACCTATCACCCACCCAATCTAAGCATTACGTACAACATATATAATATGTATTTTTTTATTATTATTTTGTGTGTGTTATTTATTTTGTGTCTTTTCGATGAGTATGTATGTGTTTTCGTGTTCGGGAGTAAAAATCGTCAGCAGGTTTGGAACTCTAGGGCCGTTCTTATAGAGTCAATTTTTTCCCCAAAATTCCCTTCCACTTTTTTCCAAGAAAAACAGGAAAAAGCAGAAAAAACAGGATTTATTTGAAAAGTTTGGAAATTTAACAGAGGGGGGCAAAATATAATATTTGGAAGTCGATAAATATTTGGAAGGCTTCGCATTTCAATACGTACTTAAATTGTTTTTTTTTTTCAAATGTGGAAATACAAAACAACAAAATGCGCGAAAGCAAATACTCGTATTGTTTTTTTGTTTAATTTTGGAAAAAAACGTTGCTCGACAAGAACGTGGAGTTGCCCTTTTCAAGGTTTGAGGCTTTTTCATACGCACCGGGTTTTTGTCTGTGTTATAAGACTGGGCGGGACACAGAGTATCCCCCAGCAGGTTTGTCTATTAAGCATCCTTGGTGTTACTCACTTCCCGTAGAATCAAGCGTAGAAGAGAAACAGCTTTTATTAATCCCCGAGCCAGATGACATCTGGCTCGGTGGGCTTCAAGTATGGCCCTCCCGATCTTATAAATACCTCCAATACGAATGCCATCCAAGTTATACGAAAACGGACCAATTACCTCATACTTCGAAGTATGAGGTAATTATCGGCCTTCCAAACCCATACCATGACAGTAGTGTTTTGTTGGAAGGTATTGAATTCCATCGTTTTTTTTGTTTTTTGTGTTTCGTGTGTGTTTTTTGTGCTTTTGTTGTTGTTGTTGTCGTGTTTTGAGTCGTTGCTTGTTGTTCGTGTGTGTTATGCTGTGTGTGTTGTGCACCGAGCAATGCATCCAATACCAATCTATGCTCAAATCAAAATCAACTACCGGGTGTAATACGTACCCAGTATATGCTCCTACATTTTTGGGTGTGTTTGTTTAATTATGTTTGTTTGGTTGGTTTGCTTTTTTGTGTTGGGTTGTTTTTGGGTTGTTTTGCTTGGTTTCGTTTTTTGTTTTGTTATGTATAATCACCCTGGCCAGATATTTTTATGATCACCGCTTTCTCACTTATATCGGATTTCGATCGGGACTTATCAATGTGAAGAACCTAGAGCACCACATCACACCTACCACTGTTGTGGCCAGTACTATTAATAGTATCAACGTTTTATATTCACATCATATTACAGACGGGGGATTCACCAAAAAACACCCCCCCCCCTCAGTAGAAAGAGAGGAAAGGCTAGCGCTAAGAAAGAAAGTGGAAGGGGACGAACACTTAGAGATATACGGGGGGTTAAGAGAAGGGGTATGAATGAAAACGTATTTGCACGGCCCAAAGTTGTTTTCGAGAAAACGCTGAAACTGCGATTTCGTGTAGGGGACCTGGACCTGCCAGAAAGAAGAAAGAGGCATACCAGTAGCCGGGAGGAGGAAGAAGTAGATGCACAGATGTGCCCATATGTGGCAAAACAATAGAGAGTAGAATAGAGTTCACATAGTGGGAGAATGTGAAATGTACAAGGAGGAACGGGATGTGTCAGAAGAGGAAATGACGAAAGTAGACGAATGTGACACGGAGAAGATTGGTACACTAGATCGTAGCGAGAAAACGATCGTTATCTTAGGAGATAGATGGCGGCCAAAGGAGGCGAAACAGGAAGGCGATAGGATTACAGCAAAACGTTTCTTTGTAATATATGGAAACAACGTGATGAGCGCCCAATTGTTGGAGGTGTCTATTAGGAGTAGCAAGTAGGGACGGTGCTCCGTCTCGAAATGNCCCCCCCGCCGTTTGGAATCTGATACGCATGAACATTAAACGGAGACTATACCATCGGCCAGAGCGAGAAACACAGCATTATCGCCATCGTGTCACTCGTTCTGATCTTACGTCCATATCATACAGCATACAGCAATACGCGCACAATGCAATATGCCTGGATTAACAGCAGTACCTGCACATTTCGATCTGCTCTCTGGATTTACAGCATTACGTGCAAATTCCGATCTGTTGTCTAGGTTTACAGAAGTACGTGCAAATTTCGATATTGTCTGGATGTTTTTCTTCACCATTGTTTTGCATTTTTCATTTTAATTTACCGCAAGCAGTACGTGCACATTTCGATCTAGTCTGGATTTTTTTCTTCCACCATTTATTTCTTGTTTTTTTGTTCTTGTTTGTTTTTTTGTTTTTTCACGTTTTTCTCAGGCGCACGACAGCACCATCAGGGTACCGACGCCCCTACTACTGCTACCCTCCATGTTCAAGAGGCAAGACGTGTCGCGCACGGTCACCACGCCCCAGCTTTCGGGGTGGTATGCCGGGCGCTTGGGGTGGGGGAACGCCAAGCGGCGAGGGCCTTCATGTTCCTCGTCGCAAGGGACGTGCTTTCCGCCGCAACAAGGTAAACCCGCCGAAAACAAAATGGAAATACAATAAAAAAAAAGTGCCCTAGTTTTTATTTTTATTTTTATTTTTATCCCCCGGCGGAGGGGTAAAAACAAAGCTATACCCATTCTGGACTGAACAATATCCACACCAATTGCAAGTGGTTTGTCCCCCAAATCGTGGGACCGGTTCTTGAGGGGTTAAGCCCTCCACACTTACTTCCACCTCCACCCTCGTGTCGTGCGTCACTTCACTCCATGCCCCCTCGGCAGTATCAGCCCATGCTGCATGCCCTAGTTGTCTATTACGGAGGACCATAGTAAATACTAGTAAATAGGACCAAATATTGTTCGTAAAAATTGGTAACTATGTAGGTTTTTGTGTATACCGTAGGTCCCATTTACCAGGGCCTTCCTCGGGAAAATTCCCGAACGTTTCGGGAATCGAGGTAAATCAACCATATCAAACTAACCAAGGAGGAAT
>MEHQ01001975.1:0-63210 GCA_008828725.1 Saccharina japonica | reverse complement strand
TGGTTTTCGACCACCGTGCGCCGTGGGTTGAGTTATACAAGAAATGAGCCGCTGCGTATCATTCGCACGTATCGTCTCCTTCAAAATAACAAAAAAAAGGCATACTGTAATAACTACAATCGTTGTTAAATACCGATAGGTATTATTAGCCTCCTTCCTACAATGTGTAGGCAGAACGAGCTTCAACGTCGATCACTCAGAAGCACTCCGAAAGAAAAAAAAAAAAGGCACAAAACCAACATAAACACATATCACCCATCCATACCCCGCCACGACGGTATGCCCTCCTACGAAGGATGGCACGGAATCGGCCAAGGAATGATCACCTATACACGGTTTAGGTACTGTTAACATTATTTCAGGCTGGTTGCCATGACATTCAATAAATCGGTCATACCATCAGTCGATTGAGTGAGTAGCACCACACCATGATCCATGAACCAAATGCCACGGCTGCGAGCTGGCTCAACGTCTCGGCTAGAGTTTTCGTCAGATGGCCGCCAGCGAGCTGGTTGAGCTTAGCGGAGTTTAGCAACGGAATACTAACGTTCTGCCAGCGAAGCGAGTAAAACTAAAACCCTCGCCCCGCCTGAGGGGGGGGGGGGCGCGGAAGGCGCCCCCGGAGCACCAGCCGAATAACGGCACGTACGTGCTGGGGTGTTTGGATCTGCACGTACTTTTGTACCACCTGGCACCCTGTTTCCATGTATTACTTTGACCCCGCTGTGGGTCCATCCCATTTGGCACCTTGCTCCCACCCACAAGATGCAGAAATATAGTCAGCCCTCCGCAGGAGCCGCCGGAGGCCCACCTGGCACCTCAATTCCGTTTGGTACCATGTAGGCCATACATACCTACAACAACTCCTACTATACATCTAACCGTATTGAATGTACGTGCAAATTCGAATACCTTGGCACGCACGTGCAAGTTCTCCGCCGCCGCCCCCGGAGGCGTCGCCGGGAGTACCTCCGGAGGATACCCTTGAAGGCGCCGTCGGGGGCAAACAATACGCGAATGGGTTATATTAACACACACAAAGTGCCTGGTACAAGATGCACTACCAATGTCTCCTACAGGCAAGGCCACCCGAGCAGTCAGAGATAGTTGGTACATACCGCTGCAACAACTTGGAATGCTTCGTACCTGACCAACTTACATTTAGTCGACAGCAAACGTACGATCCCTACGTGTAGGCAAAAGCTACGCTATTACCGTCGAAGGTAAGCAAAATGCGACAAAAACCTCCACTTTGGTAGTGTACTACGTCCCGGCATCCCATGAAGACGAAATTAGAGTACAGTGGTACAGTAGTTATCTACACGTTTATCTAGGGGGCAAAAAACGTGTTAGGGTTTCGAGCTGGATAGCATCTGCCTGCTGGTGGTGGGGCGTTTATGCAATGGAAGGTCGGTCATTCGTTCGAAACACTGCACTGACCTCAACTCACAAACGTGCTGTGTAGATTTATGCGGCGGCTGTGGGAGAGGTGTGGAGGCGGTGGGGGGAGGGGGGGGGGGGGTGTACTCATGTCGTGCACGGCCGTAGTCGTATGACCATAGACCCTCACATCGCTGCGATGCCGGGACGGAGCAAGGGTGTGTACTCTGTTGTTGCTTGCCTTAGTCATTTGACCATTGACCATGCATCCCTTTCAAGACGAGGTGGTGGGAGATGTACTCATGTCGTGCATGGCCGTAGTGGCGGTGGGGGGGAGGGCTTGGGTTTTGTTTTGTGGGGCTCCTCACTCCATGCCTCACGAGTTCGAGAAACGTTACATGATACACAGTCCCAAACATAGGCTAGATTTGTATTTTATTTGTTCATCCCATTTATTATAACCGCACTTCTGTACCTCTCCCTCCATAGTCCCGGGCCACAAAGCAGGCTCTTCTCTCTCCTCCCCACTACGGTTTGTGCCTTGATTTTTATCGTGCAGAGGGTTCAGCATTCCCAACGCTCGTCGATTTTCATCGAATTTTGCGAACTCACGCTCTCGCGCTTTCCGCTACTCGTAGTCAAGATATGTTTTGCGAGAAAAAGTCCCTACGAGCATGCACTCGGGGGGGCTCGAACTCACGACCTTGACTCCAACAGGGACGAGATATTCACCTGTCATCCCACCGGGAACGCCTGTATCTAGCGAACGATAAACATGATCAAACGTACACATAAAAAGTGCAGCCTCAATATCTACCTACCGCGGCACGAACGGCTCAACTCGTAAGGTGTGTTCGGTGGGATATATATGTACCAAAGCATACCGGGGACAGTTGTTCGATAAATACATATACATACGTACCCTGCCGAATGTCTCCGGTAACCCTCGGTACGTCCTCAATACCCTACCGCGAACACTCCGGTAAGGCTCCTCGGTATGAGCTCGGTACCCACCCGATTACCCGACACTTTCGGTGAGTTCAAGGCCTACACCAACCCAAACCAAACAATACCCCGGGCGTACCTGTATATACCCCGCGGAACACACCAAACTTTTTAAAAAATCGCGACCATGACGAGAGGACCAAAAGACCACCGGTGCCGCAGACTATTTGTGGAAGCCTCCCCCCCACCCGTCTGTGAAAGTACGGAGAGTTGAGAAACGTCCCAAAATTGGAAGTCTTGCTTGTGATCTCGACGGAGTGAGGCCGGGAACTCAAAAAGTTTCCGCTGTGATTTAGGCAGGAGGGTGCCGTGGAGGAGGTTATTTCCACTGAAAACTACCGCCGTGGGGATGTACGGGCTATTTTATTTTTACTATTTTTTTTCATCCCATTTATTTCGGGGAACCATAGTAAGTAGGACCCATGGTACAGACAAAAACCTACACATTTACCTATTTTTACTGAAAAAAAATGGTCCTGTTTACTATGGTCCCGCGTAATATTAGTAGTACCTCCTTCCTTCTTTTCTCTCTCCCTCTTTAGTCGTAACTCATATCCGAGGTCACATGGTAGGCTTCTCTCTCTCCCCCCCCCCTTCTCACTGCGTATGGTACGTGCCTTGATGTTCATCACGAGAAGGTTGCAGCACTTTCTTCCTTCGTCGACTCGTGTCAAGTTGTGCCTACCCACACTGTATATTCGGCGCTCTCGACAGTTGTTGGTGTCATTTGAGAATAAAAATCTCCATACGGAGACTTGAACCCCCGACATCAACCTTAGCAGTCTTCGAGGTTAACTGCTATTAATAGACCACCGGGGCGACCATAAAAAAAAAATGTTTTTTTTTTTTTTTATGGTCGTACGAAGGCGCGCAAAAACAAAATTGACACGCCGCAGTTTTTGTTTTTGCTATCATAGACTAGGAGAAAGTTGAGTACTCTAAGACCAAGTAAAAATACAGATCCAACAAAATGTGATTTTCTGATTTCGCTCGGTGATCACGACGCTATGGTTGGGTTTCCATTCTGACCTTTGCGGTGTGGTGTGTCGTGTTCTCTTTTTCAGGAGCGCCATATAGCACATATAGTCCTTAGGCCGTGGGGCACGCGTGACTAGTGCTGCGGTAGGGGGGTCGCTTTCAAGTCCGATATATTCAGTTGACCAGAGCCACCCGGCCGAGTGGCTAGTTATTTCGTTGCAATGTCAAGCTCTAAAGCATTTTGTTTTTTCGCGAAAGGCTCAACTGCCATGGGCTTGTTTGTTACTCTGCGGCCACAGGTCAATTTCATTTCCAATTTTGAGTGAGTTACAAAGCCACTCGTCCGAATGACGTAAACGTGGTTGTGGAAATCGGGATACCCCCCCTATCGTAGCACGCCTCGCCGTATATATATGTATATATATATAGAGCAGTGGCCAAAATCGGGTATACCCGATGGGTTTGTGGCCAAAACAGGGTACCATTGTATTTTAGTCACCGCGACGACCCCAGGGCGCCATCTCGTTGGCTAGCCCGTGCCACCACTCGACGCTGGCCACAAACCCATCGGGTATACCCGATTTTGGCTACTCACCCCCCAAGAGGTACCCGATTATTACACCCACCTACCCGAAAATGGCCGGGCTGTTCGACCACAACGGCCGAGCAGCCCACCACGCATCAGCCGACGATTACGACGTACCAAGCACAAGCATACTTATCACGACGTATTACGACGTATCTAGCCGAGTTCCAACCCGTGACCGACGAATCCATCTGCTTGATATACATCCATGATTTGGGTGATTGGCGATTTGGTGGTTTAGGCTCGGGGGCCTAAATAAGAAATCGCAGCATTAGAAGGTGAGCTTCGCGCGAGCCTAGAATAAGAAATTCACCCTGAATCCGATTTCCGGTTGCTTGTGAGATGGCTGGTACTACTGCTGTACACGTACTGTTGTGCTGTGATGAGGTGTCATGAGAGGTGGCTTCTAGTTGGGAGAAGGAGAGAGAGCGCTGTGAATCAGCTACAGCTACTGCTGTGCTGAAGGTGGCTAGTAGCTTGTGGTTCGGAGATGAGGGAGAGAGAGAGCGGTGCTGTGTGGGTGGGAGAGGGAGCGAATCAACTACTACTACTACTACGGCTGTGCCGTGATGAGGTGGCTTTTGGTTCGGAGAGGGAAAGAGAGCACTGCGAACCAACCACTACTACTGCTGTGCCGTGTTTTGAGGGTCTTAAGTTTGGTTGGGAGTGAGAGGCTGCGCGAATCAACCAAATCATGGATACTTATCGAGCGGATGGGTGGATATCTATCAAGCAAATGGTTCCGTCGGTAACAGGGCTGGCTGGGGGCATGAAACTCGATGAACTTGGTCGTGATAGTCGGCTGGTGCGTGGTGGGCTGTTGGGCCGTTGTGGTCGAACAGCCCGGCCATTTTCGGGTAGGTGGGTGTAATAATCGGGTACCTCTTGGGGGGTGAGTAGCCAAAATCGGGTATACCCGATGGGTTTGTGGCCAGCGTCGGGTGGTGGCCGGCGCTGGCCAATGAGATGGCGCCCTGGGGTCGTCGCGGTCACTAAAATACAATGGTACCCTGTTTTGGCCACAAACCCATCGGGTATACCCGATTTTGGCCACTGCTCATATATATATCTGGTATGAAGTATTACACTCAGCTATCATATACATACGAGCAAAGATGGGTTTCGACGAAATCCTCCAATTGAAATCCTCGATCTCACGGCTGTTGTTTTTTTATTTATAAAATATTTATATTTCATATTCCCACTTATTTTCTTCGCGCTTTTTTCCCTCTCCCTCTTAGTCGTAACTCAGATCCGGGATCACATGTGTAGCAGGCTCTCCTGCCTCCTCCCCACTGCGGCTTGTGCCTTCGTATTTATCGCGAGAAGACTTCAGCCCTTTCTTGCCTCGTCGGATCGCATCGAGTTGCTCGTAGAGGACCACAAAGCTACGCAAGAATTAACGTATTTCCGATCTCCCGTACACATTTTCTTAAATCCGTTTTAACCCCTTAAGAGAATCAGCCTCAAGGTTATGGGGACAAAATACTTGGAATTAGTGTGGGATAAATTTTACTGTTCCGAAAGGAAGGGTTAAGGGTGACTTATACTAATAGTACAGACTAAGGGCCCGTTTTAACGAAGAAACACAAAAAACAATTTGAAAAAACATATATCAAATCCGCTTTTCATTGGTCAACACGCGCACCAGCACCAAAGATTATTAAGATCTTGGGGGTACTGGTGCGTGTTGTTGTTGTTGTTTTTCTTCACATTAAACTCGTTTCAGTTGCTAATCCCTATAGTCTGATCTAGCAAGATCACGGCCCGTGGTCACAAAAGTGCTAGAGCCATCAGAGAATCCTAAAGAACACGTACACTTAGCAGGGAAAGGATACACAAGTCCGAAGAGGTACACCTAAAATCCCTACAGCATGTTATGCGTGTCCAAAACTGAACTACACGCCCGCAATCTCCATTCGACTACAGCAGCATCGTCCCCCCCCCCCCCCCTCCCACTCTTTACCAATGAATTTGCCGACTACAGCGTAACTACTGTCTGAAGTGCTGTCTGTACAAAAACAAACGGTAGGCGTGGGAACAAGATGGAGCACGCAGCTGCTGTCTGAAGTGCTGCCAGAATGACAGTCCGCGGGCACAAAGTGAAAAAGAACAGCCAACCAAAGCCATCATGTCCATTGACAATTACCCGAATCTATCCTGAACGGTCTGTGTTAGGCACAGCATTATAAACATCGACACTGATTAGTGTTGACCAATGAATAGCGAATTTGAATTTTATTTCTCCCAAATTGAATTTATGTTATACCTGGTACTCGTTAATATGGGCCCTAATAGTACATTGTTGTGGAACGCGTGCTACGATAGAGTTGTAGCACAATTTTCGGCTGATTTTGTTTCTGAATGGCCTATGAAAAAAAAGATCCTCGACGCAAAATCGTCGGAATGCCCTTCTTGTTTTTTTTGCAATCTGACTCATTCTATGCCAAGGCCATGAGATTTTTTTTTTTTTCATCGGGTTGTGGAGGATATAGGGTACGTAGACACCGTCAACCTCTGATCACAAATGCCAACCATGAAGATACGTTAACCAACGTCCGGTCTACGAGACCTGCCATCATGGATGGTCTTCATATGGTTGACGTTTGGGAAGACAAACCCAGAACGCCACCAGGGAGTGAAGGGTCTTCTACGAGAACGACCCCCACTCCCACACTCTTACCTATGAGATCTCTCCTTGCGAGATGCGAGGGAGGTTTTGTGGAGGCATCTCCTTGCCACATATAAGAAAGAAAAGTGCGCGTCAAGGCCTCGGGCAACCCTGCTCAAGACCCCGACACGGCCGACATCATCTGAGGAGGCGACCTCCATAATGGCGTCGACGAGTCTCTGAACTCTACAAACCAAATTTAAATCATAATACCCAGAAGACGACAAACAATGTAAAACGAACAACAGCGCGAACGGGAGGAATTAGCAAGCCCCTCGCTCAAGCCGTTCTCCCCGTCTT
The DNA here is from genome assembly GCA_008828725.1 of Saccharina japonica. Taxonomy (NCBI): domain Eukaryota; class Phaeophyceae; order Laminariales; family Laminariaceae; genus Saccharina; species Saccharina japonica. The sequence goes on along the minus strand of MEHQ01001975.1, from coordinate 56,290 downwards.
TTCATCATAAAGGCACACCGCTGGCCCACAGACACCAAACCCCACCGCCCGACGAAGATTCGCTACGGATTTGGTGAACTCTCCACGATCACGCACGGAACAGCACAGAGGTACAGGCGTGGACGCTGAACTCGGTGAGGAGTCACAACGGAGGACCCTCCGAAAACTACTCTCAGTTGAAACCGTTGCAAAAAAAATGATTTATACTTAAGATCACTCACGCCCGTACCGCTGATATTCCGTACAGCGAACAATCTGAGAGACTAACCCAACATCCACACGCGCGAGTAACGAGTAGTAATGCATTCCCCGCTTCCTCTGCAAACACCCCGGTTACTACGAGTATCCAAACTGTGACCACAGCTGCTACGAGTAGCCCAACTGCGACCCTGACTATTCACGAATAGCGCAATTTAATGTGATCAACCCGGCTCTTACTACGAGTAATCCCTTGTTTTCACGAAACGACTGAGCCAGATTTCCGATGTATTCATCCGATATCCCAGTCTAGCTTCATGATCCACCTCAACCGCGTACGAAATAATAAACGCATACAAAACTGCTATACTCTCAGTTGCAGGTACGTTGGCACTCTATTAGTAGATTGATTATCGAAATCAGTCATCGATCGCCGATTAATTGATCACTCGCTTGATTAGTGCACAACTCCGCAACGAGTAGCCGACAGCAGATAATTTCAGAAACGCTAGAAAAGAGGATGGACAAATGAGGTACAAATCGCAATCACGGTCACAGAAAGCAGACAACAGAAAGCAGTAATATTCGATCACCAACCACGTTGGACGAATGGCAAAATGTATTAACTATCGAACTCTTTTCGCCGGAAAACTTGGTAATAAGTTGCAAGCGAGGCAGTTGATCCACTAAATGGTCTGCGCAAAAGACAAGCGTATGCCCGAATGCTCGGGAAATGTCAATGAACAGCGTACGAACACTCATGGATCAAATCAAATCCAAGATCATCACCTGGAAAAGGTCTGCCTCTCAACAATGCTCGCGTCAATTTGATACGCGAGGACGCAGCCCACTATTTTCAAGTGATCGGGTAACACGAAACATATTACGTACGCAACGAACGAACTCGAAAGACAAAAAAAAAAATGGCTCACGAACACGATAAGGCACGACCCCGAAAATAAAAACAGCTTATCTCAGACCCCAAACACTTTGAAGTTGTAATGTCCCAAATATGGTTAGGCGAAAATCTCCTACCTGGTTTCCGACATCAAATGACGTGTTACACAAAACGATAATAATCGTAAAACGCCGACAAAGTCGACGGAATAAGCTGTAGCTATACAGGCACACAAACCTGGTATTATAGCGGAAATCAACGGAACGTCGTAGAAACAATGGTAGAACTGTCGACAGACAATGTCGACGGATCTGCAGATCTATTTAGGTAGCTCAGATGGACAAAGAGGAAAATATCGCGTCGCATGACGACTGCCGAACCTCTGTCCAGCAACCTTAAGAAAGCAGAGATACTCAAGCGACAGCAGTACCAGCAGACTGTAACAGCTCTAGGAGTATCAGACATAGGTTCCCATGTAAGAGGACCAGACTTAGGTACCCAAGTAGCTTTGCAGACTGCGACAGCAGTACTAGCGTTAAGAAACCAGTGCGTGGCTCTGAGAAAACAAATCTCAGCATCAAAAAGGCACGGCTTCATCAACAGCAGTAGTAGGGAATAAAACAAGTGCGAAGCTCGAAACAAAAAAAAAAAAAAAAACACTTTGAAACGCGCGTTTCCTCCTGCATCGCTATTATTTTTTGTTACAGGAACGGTCGACAATGACGACCATGGCCCACTAAGATTAATAGAGCCACCTGACTGCTTTCACAATAATATTTTAGTGGGTATACACGATATAACATATAACCCACTGCGGCCCCGAGCATCTTGTAGATAATGCAAGATAAAATAATATAATAAATAATAAGTGTTCAAGTCGTTTGAGTCTCCCCAGGAAAAAAGCAGCAGCAGACGTTTGAGAAAATTTACAATCGACAAGACTGCTGTGAACTTCCATTCATTCGTTGTAAGAAAATTCGAACGTGGTCACCCAACTTTGAACGAATGTGTAAAATTCGACAGATTCCTCGCGGCGCTATCAATGTTATCAGCGCCGCACGATACATCTGCTTCCAGAAGCACTTGTACCCCCCCCCTGGCCCCTCATGAAGTGTTGCTTGACAATAGCATCACAAGAGCCTTTGGTGCTGTGCTAAATTGGCACAGGGAAAGGAAATCCTTTCAAAATCTCCCAGGAGAAATAAAAGCAACGTATCGCTATCTTTAGCCCTCTCAAGAAGACACTGACGCAACAGAATGCTCTGTGGTACGACTGACTGGAGATGAGATATCGGTACATGCTTTCCTGAGAAAAAACAAAAGCTGTACGTACACCGCCATGACATGAAATGGTAGTCGATGCAGACACAGCAAGAAGGCGTCAAAGAAAAACAAATGTGCCGCACATAGAGAACCGTTCATTGTAACAATCAATGACGCTCAGTCATGAAAGGGAGTAAAATTCCCTTACAACTTACAACACAGGAAAACTACGTGTTGAACGATCAGCCTATCGCACAAACCCACGTGTACTATAACAGGTGATCGACGAAATATAAAGGGATAATTACATGCAAAGGACAAGATTGTTGAACAACGTCCGAGCCCATTGGGTTAAACAGTATCAATAGTGGCAAAATCCGACAGAACCCCAGTTCTGCGTAGATAATAGATCCACCATCACAAAAAATGATGCGCGCAAATCTTGGCCTATGCCAGATATGACAGCTCAATAGATACTGTACCAGACTCGAAAATCATGACGGTCTGCGACGTGCAAAACGCCAACCGATAAATACCGGTAGAACAACTCGAAGAAGACAAAATCACGTTCGTGGCGCGGAATGGTGAATGGGTTATAAAAATATGCTCATTTGGCATTGCCAGTACACCTGTTCTCTCGCACGAATGATGTTATTGTTAGCGTTTGCACACCTTGGTCTTAAGATTGGTCTCCTCGCCTATATTGACGATTGCATTTGTTCCTTGTCCACTTGGAAAAACACTGACGAAAGCATGTTCAAAACTCTGCAGGTAGCAGGTCTCACCCTCAAACGGACTGAAGTGCAGTCCGGTCCTAAGCAAGTAAATTGCTTGGGCCAAGTCCGATCTGCCTACGAAATTCGAGTCGGTGATGACCGTGTAAAAGCTACGATACAGTAGATCTACCAACGCCCAAAAACGAAAATAAAATAAAATTAGTAGCTACGATCAGTACTTGGCATGGTTAACTTCTTGAGAAAAAAATACCAAACAGGCGGCTATGAATATCGCTCTCGTTTGATCTCACCAAATACGAAGACGCAATGATAGAAATTGCGGAACGTTGGGGTCCCGAACACGACGGAGCTGTGACACGAGTCAAACAATTACTGTATTCAGTGAAGCCCTGTGCTGCATTTCCCGGACTTTTCCAAAGATTTTGCAAATTCATGTCGATGTTAGTGAAGCAGGCACAGGAGTTCTTCCTAGTCCAGCAAAACGACGACGACCTCTCAATTAACGCGATCTCAAACAACGTTTTAACCATAGCCAACGACAATATTCGACCACACAAAAGTAATGTTATTCAGTGGACTGGCAATACAGCACTGAGACCCTACTTGTGGGGAACACTTTGTGTGTGTGACTGATCATGCCGCGTTACGGTACTTCTACAACATGCAAGACAATAAGAACACGTTGTGTCGCTGGGAAGAATAGCATAACACTACATATAGTCATACGATTTTACAGTGAAACATAATCCTGGGAAGTTACACGTCGTATCAGACATCCTGTCGCGGTTATATGCATTTGAACACCACCACGAGATGGCATAATTCAAACTAGCATACCTCTGTAGAGATATTCCAGATGATGCCGCACTACAAACAGCAGTACCCCAGGCCACACATCAAGTATCAGATAAACTTGATGATGTTCAATCGGTCCAAAGTGATCGCAAACGATTTCACGTAAAGTCGGTGTACTGTTATAGTGTGTCTAATGTGTTCGAATCGGTAAACCACGAAAAAATAACGTGAGAAACAAACCGCTGAACACGTCCCGTACATCATGTATTATAGTGGATAACAACGCACCACTCCTGATGCAGGAAACAAAACAACCAACCAGGTCATACTACATTGTACAAGACAGGTCGTTGTTGAAGTCGTAATTGCCAGGCCACCTTAGGAATCGAAGCAAGTCCCGTGTTTTGCTATTAATAGTGCTACCCACAGCCCTAAAAAAGGACTGGTTGCGCACGCATACCACGAGGAACCGTGCTTTGTCAGGAGCCACCGTGCATTCCGACCGGCGTACGAAAAGAAAAAGAAAAAGATCGCCATAATACTGGTGACCGACAATGAATCGTGACGTACGTAATTAACTGGTGCTAAAAATGCAAAGCATGCCAATGCCGGAAGACGGCACATCACCGACCAAACCTACCCATGGAAAATGTACCCGTTCAACGTTCATTTGAAACGATTTCGGTCGACTTACAGTAGTTGAATACAAAACACATCCTGTGTTAGTCGCGTAAGAAGCAAACACACCCTCACAATGTGATGGATAACCAAACAAAATTTGCAACTCAAACGCGAATACAAAACAAGTCTGCTCGCGAAATCGCACAAGCAATCCTTGATCGCATTCTAGATATATCCGGTCCATCCGAGATTCTTCACGCAGATCAAAGTCCCGAACTCAAACACAAAGTTATTCACTAGTCGTACAGAGCATACTCGAATTAAAGAGAACCCGCACAAAAACTGTATCGTTGCAGGGAAACTCCGTTTCATAACGCGCACATTTAACAATGCACGTAATGCACAGCATGCATGCACAACTCAACCAATCGCGAACACTGGAAATCGCTCTTACCGCTAATACAAGTGACCCATAATGTGTCATACAATAATTACGACGGTGCAGGAAGTACAAGTATTCCATATGTTCGGTAGACCAGCACGATTACCAGCAGAGGTTATCCTTGGGGTATTCTTTACGAAGGAAGCACAGCAGATACCAAGGAATTGACACAACAAACACGAGACAATTTACAAATTGCCTTCGAACTAGCACGCCGAAACCTATCGCAACGTGAAGCGAAACACACGGTGAGAAACCATTTATGGCCGCCGTACCGCATGTTTTACCCTGACCAATAAGTTCTCAAAATAGACCAGATCAGGATGCGGATGGCCCAAACAAAACTGCTGTTACCGTGGAGAGGACCATACACAATTTGCTCACAGCTAGCACCACTGGTGTACCGAGTAAGACGTATGGAAAACGAAAAGAAGCACGTGAAATATACGTGCACCTCACCCACCTATTCCTACCACCCGCGGAAAACATTACCAGCACATCATCTTGACAAGCTGGCTGAATGTTTCTTGGGAAACAATGTTCCCCACCCGCGTTGGACCATCCAGATGAAGCTCAACAAAGAATTGAGTCATAAGTCGTTGACAAAGTGGTCGGTTACAAGCTTGGACCGAGCAGAACGAAAATCTGCACCATTTTAACTACCGCATGCGCATGAGGGGATACGGCCCCGAATATACAAGAAAAAAAAAATCTCGAGTATCGCGCAGACGAGGTACATACCACAACGTCACGCATCAAAGCCGCCTACAAAAACAAAAACCATAAAAGGTTTACACATCGCGTCTCCCGAAAACACCACGTCCCGCGGCGCCAAAAAGCGGAAACGAGAAAATGGTGGGGATTGAATATAGCAACAACATACAGAGCTCCATCACAAAAAAAATAAGTGATTTACATGTTGTGCTGCGGCTAATAAATCTCGAACGAGAAGGTAACAGAGGGTATCACCTAGGGTAGGAAACAAAAAAAAAATATAGGGATACCAACGGTGACGAGAGTAGCAACGATAGATTGCACTCTATCAGCATTTGTTTGGGCATTTGCTGACAAGGAGGATGTCTCGCAATGGAAGTCTCTGTCTCAGGAATCCGAGAATAAGGAAACGAAAGCTTCCAGGAAACCACAAAATATGAGCAGATAGTCAACAACCACGAGCATACCACCGTTTTACCAAAATTACAGTTCGAAAGGACCCGGTTCGACATCAGAAATCTCAGCGAGACTATGTTGAAAAGCCGAGGTCATCTCCCAAGCGGTCCGGTCTCGCGAACTTACCCCGCACGATGTCTAGGCAACTGCACGCCAAATATAGACATCCATCCAACCCTTGCTCCATAACAAGGTAACACCGACATGTCCACCATAACAAGGTAACACCAGTCCGAGCAAGTAGGGAAGGATATCCGAAATATGCTCCATAACAAGGCAACACCAGTCCGAGCATATACATAACGGAAAACATTCGCCCGTGTCGTAAAAAACATGCAGCCGTCACGAGGAACGCCGTCTTAGTGTGGCCACACGACAGATAGCGCTGAGTCAAAAACAAATGGGACAACCATTGGAACTCCGAAATTTTGCTGCCGGCATGCAAACAAACTGTACGGAATCCTAACACTTACCAGCCGTGTTTTCTCAACACGTAGTGTGCTGTCCTTGACAGTCGGAGGGGGTTTCTGGAAGATACAGAATGTTGCAATGAAAGAGATGACTACCCTACGTTCCCCTGTCAAGACTCCACCTACCGAGCGTACCCCTCTTGAAATGATCGCCCCAAAGTCACATACATCCCTAGCAAAGATGGACTTGAGGCGCATGAAGGAGGGGGCGATGTGGAGGATAGGGTACGTAGATACCGTCAACCTCTGATCACAAATGCCAACCATGAAGATACGTTAACCAACGTCCGGTCTACGAGACCTGCCATCATGGATGGTCTTCATATGGTTGACGCTCGGGAAGACAAACCCAGAACGCTACCAGGGAGTGAAGGGTCTTCTACGAGAACGACCCCCACTCCCACACTCTTACCTATGAGATCTCTCCGTGCGAGTTACCAGGGAGATTTTGTGGAGGCACCTCCTTGCCACATATAAGAAAGAAAAGTGCGCGTCAAGGCCTCGGCCAACCCTGCTCAAGACCCCGATACGGCCGACATCATCTGAAGAGGCGACCTCCATAGGGTTGCTCTTTCATTTTTATCAAAATCCGTGTTTTTACTCACTATTAGTATAGAGCTCTTCAAGTGAGGAGCCTACCTCAGAAAAGTCATCGTGCATCTCCACCGTAGCATGCGCCAAGAGCTCCTCAGCGTGGGGGACCCCCAGAAAAATGCCCTACCGTGGCATGCGCTCTCTTCCGCATGGAAACCCCGAGATAATCGACCCCGCGGGGTCCCAAAACATATCTACGCACGTAATGAGTCGGCATGTAAGCGAGTAGCGTATCGGTCTGCCGTACTGTCTTGGCACCTTGGTGTTGTGTTGTTGTGGCCTACCCGCTACACTACAGGCGACTACGCTAGCTAGGTACCGATCAGCGATCCGGCATAGATACAGTAGTCTATACTGCCTATACTGCTGGGTAGATTGTTAGCTTACATGAGTGTTGGTGGAAAAAACAGGCCTCCAGTTGAAACTCTCGGCCGAGATCATCGGGCCAGTCATTTTCGCTTGAAACGTATATTATACTTTTTATACGGTATATACCGTTCGATCTTTACCCCTTAACCTAGGTGTATATCGAGAAATATTGCAATAATAAGGCATGCATTATTTGGTAGTGTTGTCAGTTGAGAAGCCCCACTAGTCAAAAACATGTTTTGCCAAAAACTGCCACGTACGTACTACCCATATGGTACCACCGCCTCAGAACACCGAAATACCGGTTCGACTTCGATCTACGACGTCGATAGCAGCACTACTACCACCATATGCTCCCCCCTCCCTTTCTTCCCAAAATGGCACAGAGAATAAGACGCGTGCGACGATAGAAGTATACCTTATTTTGGCTGGAACGTTTTCTGAATGACAGAGCTCCTTAACAGGCCACTCAGAACTGGAAAACATATCCAACACTAATTATAAGTAGTTTGTCCCCAAGTTCGTGGGACCAGTTCTTAAGGGGTTAAGCCCAAATCGTCGGAATTCCAATGACGCGTATGGTAGCACTCTCGTCTGTCTACTTGTACACTCCTCCTGTCTATGTGCCGACCACGGTAGCTCCCTTGCTGTCTGCCGCGACAGGTACGTGCTGGAGACTGTCGTGACGAGCGACGGGGTGGTCATCGTGAGCAACGTCAACTGCGGCTACTTGGACATGTCCACCAACTTTCTGTTGTCGGTGCGCGAGGCCAGCGGTGCGAAGGTAGGTGCGAGTGCTGCGACCCGGCTACTTGAGCCACCCACTCACTGCAGTTAGTTATGATGTGCCAGTACACAAAACGCATGCATGCTGCGATAGGGGTGCACGGGAGAAAAGGGACAGCAAATAAAGTGGAGGAGATAAAAGCGCAAGGAAGTGTAGGTACGAGTACACCAAAGGAAATCAAGTTGACTTTGTGCGTATGATGGCTCTTTTTGTTTCCGTAACTTTCTTATTTCGCAGAGCGTATATGAGTGATAAGCCGGAAGTATAGGTACACAAGGGGAGCAAGTAGACTTTGTGCGCAGGTGGTTCTTTTCGTTTCCGCGTGATTTTCTTATTTCGCAGTGCGTATGGGTGATAAACGTTGAAGCTCGTGGATGCTACAGAAGGGAAAAATATCAAAAAAAAAGGTGAGGACTAAAGCTAACCCCACTACTGCGTGATTGGGGGGTATGATACATTGGTTGGTGTCCGACTGTTTACGCAAGGATTCGGAGGGCATCGGTGCAACCTGGCCCTACCCGTCTTGCTGGACGCTTGCGCTTCTCGTAGATGGTTGATCACACCAAACAAAAGTATAATCGGTTTCGCCGCTATCCCTTATACACCCCTTCTATCTCTCAAAGTGGGCCCGAAGGGATTTAGGGCGCGTACCTATTATTTTCGGAGGCTTTCCTAGCTCAAGGAGCTCTAGATATCAAAGAAACACACGGCCCCTTAACCCTCTCTTGGGACTTCAGAGAGGAATAGTGACGATTAAGAAAATTGACGAATACAGCAAGGAACGGCCACTGCGCAAAATTGGGGTATATGACACAGGCCAATCAGATCAAGGAGACCTTCGGCACGGGCGCAGCATGCATCCTGCTTGTGCTTCTGGGCGTTCAAACGCCACTCATGGTGTTTGTTGTAGGACAGTTGATATTTACCATCAAAGGTATCGTTTTTTTGGGGTCGCTATGCTATTCGCTATCTCGTGGGTGTCCAAGTTCCCAAAGTGTACACCTATACCCCCGATGGCAACTCCCACGGCCCGGGTAAGCCTGCAACGAAAAATGATGTAAAAACTAACAATAAGGGTTATTCCTTACTGCGTAGTTTCTCAGTCGAGAACCTCCACCGGTCACAAACACTTGCATTAGAAGGAAAAACAAAAGTGCGGCATACTCTTATCGTATCATATATGGGACGCGTCGTAACACAGGTTCCGAAGCGGCTGAGGCCAAACCCTACCCGAAAGTGGCAATATACAGGGCAGGGTTAAACCACGGGTGGGTCTCACACATCGTTGTGGTTTTGTTCGAATGAAGAATCCCAGTGTTTTTGTTCGTTCAGGGAAGGGACGTGGCAAGATTTCATCTCCTATATAACTTAGCGATACATGTTTCCATAGTACAGTATAATAGTACCAGTATTCCGCCCTCCAAAGCATTTCAGCACCCTACGAAACCCTCTGTGAATATATCGTGTTCCTCTCTTGTGTCAAAATTTGCTTAATGCATTGAAATAGCATGAAATATTTGAAAACGTGTGTCCCTCAAAAGGTGAAAAAGTAAAATCCCAAGGTGTGGCATCCTCATGGATATGTCTCCACCCCTCCCTGGATCGGTTGGCGTCGTCAGAAATGCGGGAAGTCAACAAAGTAGTAGAAAATGTGTCCCATGGAACGTATCATAGCATGTGACCCGTGCGATCTGCGTATTTTACCATGGGATGCCCCGTGGGAGTTTCCACGCAACGTGCCCATGTAGGAGAATCGAGCAATGTGCATTATACCGGTACCTGCTATTTCGGGGCACCATTGTAAAAATTAGAACCTATATGTTTACCTCTTTTTACTAACAAAATTTGGTCCTATTTACTACGGTCCTCCGTAAAAATGGTCACCATCAAGGCAAACCTCTGCGTGGATACGTCGCCCGCTCCAAGTAAAAGTCGCTGTCCCGGTCCATTGCATGTTCCACTCTGGCGCATCTTAGCGCTTGCAGACTCTTCTTGCGTATGTGAAGCTAAAACCATTGTCCAAGCCCCCGACGTGACACTTTCTTGCAGATGGGCACAACGCCGATATTAAGCCTCTCGCTTGGAGTTTGATTGTCGTGTACCAGGTTCATGGGAGTTTCATCGGTGTGTACTGGTAAAGTTGCTGCTGCAGTGACTGTAACCCGTCCGTGTCGGTCATAGCCGTACCAATGTGTGATGGCAGTAACTGGCGCCAGAGATCTGCGCAGACTGAGTTGGTTGATCGGGGATTTGGGCTTCCCCGCCACATATTTTTCCCGAAGGGAGCCCTGCATATTAGGGTCGCGGGAGGCGGAAAAAACAACGTGCCGCCTCCTGTCAGTAATCGTTCTTCGACTCGACAAATCGATACCTGATTTACGATGTTTTGCATCCCTTCATGGCAAGCTTGGGCTCCACCGAGCCATCCACATGGACAACGCACCCCGGACGCTTGCTAGGATAGATGTATTAAAACTTTTTGCCTGAAACGTTTTCTGAATGACCTATTAAAGTATTAAAGGCTCCTCAACCCTTTTAGGACTGGAGTCCCGTTTTGGCAACAAACCACTCTAATTCTAAGTAATTTGTCCCCGAAACGGGACTCCAGTCCTATAAGGGTTAACCCGAAATCGTCGGAATTTCATTATTTTGTTTTGCAAAAAATGTCCATTTTATACTTAGGCCATGGGATTGTTCGTCAGATAGCATGTTTATTCTCCTCTAAAATCAGTTTTTGGATGACTCACTAATAGTATAGAGCCCCTCGAGATATGCCACCCTCAGACAAAAAAACGCGGTGCGCCTCTACCGCACCATACGTTCCCGTGCATGACGCGATATATTACCCCGCACATTCACACTCTTGGATTTTGCGGCAGGTGTTGTTCGTGACCATGGACGAAGTTTCTTTTGATTTCATGGACGAGTTGGCGCCGGGGTCCACCGTCATGTTTCCCGTCGAGCCCGGCAAGGTAAGCACCCGCTTTGAACTTCGAACTAATAAGCGTGTTAATATAATTACTATACTGTTTGCCTTCCGACAATGTGCAGGGCATTATTTATTCATTCAGAATGAAAGAAACTGACACAATACCACCAATCTCATTCAGCCCTACCTCGTATGTATATAGGGTCGCACACTGCAATGCTTATGAAGAGCCTGAACGCTAGCGTGTTGTCTAATATTATGAAAAACATGAGGAAATTCTCTTGACACTCAATGGTTCTGGGTCGCGCTGATATGTTCAAGAATCTGAACGCCAAAATATGTACATACTGGAACTAGATTATGAATAGTAGCATTTTTACGTAAACCATCCAACAATATGTAGCAAGAACTTCGACGTTATCACCTGTAAACGTTCCCCGAACGAATATCGAGAAACCCTGAAAAAATAGTCGATAATAGGATTGTAAAACCTGGCACACCAATATTGTTTAGATTCGTAGCTTCTTTCTGGTGCTGGGATGCTGTACAATACGTTTCCGTTCCACGTATTAGAGTGCTGGATCAGTCACATGATCTGGTCTTCCCACTGGACGTCCCAATGGGTGTCCCAATGGGTCCCCCATAGTATTCTATGGGATTTTCCATGATGTCACATTCGTCTCGTGGGACCGCACGGGATATCCCAGGGGAATGCCGAAAGAAATTTGAATACTTGAAGTGCTAGGCCCACCACGTACGTCCCTTATCGGCTTTTTTGTGTATTTGGAAACAAATAGCACGCGCTTCAGTATGCCTCCGGCGGTATGCATAGTGCAGATTGTCAGTTTATGCGCATGTAGTAGGTGTGGATATCACCTTGGAAGGCTTTTTCGGGATGCATGCCACCATGGCCCTGGCCGTACGGCTACACTCGCCTCGCAGAGGGCGAGTCACTGCTCAATAGGGGCTAAAGGGTACAGCTCAATAGGGGCTAAAGGGTACAGGTTTATGTAGACTGTTGTCTTTAGTTCATTATTTTTTAGCAGGAAACGTTTTTTGTTTACCGTTTTTCCTTCGAAGATAGTTCGAGGAGTAGAGGCCAAGAAGTTATTGTGTAATTGCGCGAGGGTGCACGACAAAACCAAACAAAACGGTACCATGTCCTCCTAAAAAAAGGTCGGGGCGACAAACAAACCAGTGGGGTGGGGATTCTGCACGAATCATCACATAAAAGTAAAATAAAACGTAAAACAAAAATACTTCAAAATACCTTCACCTTTTATTTACGGTAGTATATGACCCCCCCCCCACCCCTCTGTCAACGTAGACCTCGGAAAAATATGAAGTGCCCACCCGGGCTGTAATCCCACCTGGACCTGAGTCACGAAATCATCCCCAGTTTCGGGATATGTTTTTGATTTTTCCTCAACACACGTTGTACTACTGAGCATTTGCGCAGCAGCCATTTGTAAACGAAACCGGTATGTGATATATCTGGGTTGGGGACGAGCTGGGTTGAGTTTGGGTTAGGTTGTAATTTATGTAATGCGTTTCGCAAAAAAGAGAGACAGACGCGATATTTTTATGTTACTCTCCCGTTTCGGTCGTACCTCGTCAATTAACGAATGCCCCCCCAAGTCCGTCTCACAAGCGGTTCTTAGTAGGATGCAGCTCACCCTTCATGCGACTCGCCCAGCACCTCACGGTGCTTCGCGCTTGGTGCTAGCAATGTCTTCCTGGTCGGTGAAAACCCGACATGCTCCGTCCCGGCATTGTAGGGATGCGAGGGTCTATGGCCATACGCCTACGGCCATGCATGAAAATGAAGTACCCCCCCCCCCCCCCCCCCCCCCCGTTACCGCACACGGCAGGAGAGGAAGCGCGCCAGCGGTGCGGGGCAGTTTGGAGACCCAACCTTCGCCGCCGAGGTCCTTGTGCGTCCGAGCATCCTCGACCACATCATGAACCAAGGCTTTGCGGTGCTTTGGTCGGACTCCGACATCGTCTGGCTCGGGAACCCCCTACCGCTGCTCCCGGACACCGGAGACCCGCACGCGGTGAGACTGTAAGAACTGTTGACGCCTGCTACGGTAGAGGCGCACCTGCATACAGGCCATTTTCTGAGGGTGGTCACTTGAGAAGCTACATACTAACAGTAGTACGTAATATATACCAATAGTAAGCCACCTGCCTTTGGAGGAAAATAACTGTGTGTGTGTGTTCTTCACATTAAACCTTCCTTTCTACCCGTCGACATCCAGCACACCCAGTGTCCGTGCCGATTCATCATCCTAAAGTGCTACCCGATGAACAATCCCATGGTCCAAGTATAATATGAACATTCTGTCAACACAAGAACGAGATGCCGACGATTTGGGGTTAAGGAGGCTTTACTAGATCATTCAGAAAACGTTTCAGCCAAAAAAAGGTATACCTATACCTCTACCGTAGCACGCGTCTGCTGCTGTTTGAAAAAACAAATCTAGGCACTTCGTAGAAATCTTATGTACCGTTCGCGTATCCCCCGGGATCAAAGGTTGCTATGTTGTTTGCCCTTCTGAGGTAATATTTCATGACGGCTTGGGCTCTTTAAACCATTTGAGAACTGGTTCCACGTATTTGGGGACAACATAACTACTTGGAATTAGTGTGGGGCATGTTTTCAGTTCTGAATGGGCTAAGTGAGCAACTTCTTACCGGTTGTATAGTATTTATTATTCACTACTGAACTGTATTCGTGTCAGGACCAGCGCATAGAATCGTGGGTCGGCGTTGCGTAATACTATAGTATTCTGTAGCGCTGCCGCCGATCATTCAATGTAAGTATTGGATTTGGATGAGGCCTCCTGCTCCGGCGGAGGGCCTCGCCCGGGATAAACTCCGCGCTGAGTGCGCTCTCAGCGCGGTGTCTCTCCCTGGAATTGAAAATGACCATGCAGAAAAAGACTACTAATCAAGCTTGTAGGGTGGGTGGGAAGGTCTGTATTTTTCCTGCACCTATTACCCTGTTCCTCGCTGCTCGGCTCGCTCTCGACCGAATGATGGAGGGGCAGCACACCGAATCTCATACAACCGAACCAAAGCTGGAACCACCTCTTTTGTTCCAACGGTTGTTTCCCGCTGATTGGTCAACGATTTTACTATAGTATTCTTTAGCGCTGCCGCCGATCATTCAATGTAAGTATTGGATTTGGATGAGGCCTCCTGCCCCGGCCGATGGTCCCACCCGAACTTCATTGTATTTACTAGGTTAGCCTTAGCCAGCGGCCGGGTATTATTGTATTGTCTCACCCAAACTTACTTAAATGATCCGTACGTTAGGCGTACTTTTTCGCGCATGCGGAAAAGTCTGACTCAAAAGCCTGGGATAGCGGCAACTCGTTCGCGCGCGCGTGCTCGTGGTCCCGAGTCTTTTTAGACGCTTGGACCCCTGCGCTCGTCGTCGAACCGACGAGGTGCTTCGCTATGCTCTCTGTCTTCCACCCCCCGATCTTCGTGATCCCGTCAACTGTTGTGCCTGCCAACGACTTACTCACCGAGTCTCCCACATAAAATGTTATAATCTAAGGGAAAAGGCATATGAAAGTGTATCGCTCGGATACCCTCAAACTCATTAAATATGTGGCCGTGTGAGCCAAGCAGCAATATCACGCGGCGGCGCGGCCGGTCATGGCGCAGCAGTGCGGGCGGGGTCCAGTGCTTCCTCATGGGGCTGAACCTGGGGGATTTTCGCTCCCCATCTCAGTTTAATAACTAATCAATTGATTTAATATTATTATTAGCGGTTACCAAGCTCCGACTGCGCGTCGTCCCCTTCCTTACTTCTTCCGCCCGGCACTCTCAGATCTCAACGTGGCCAACAGTGTCTGGCCCTTTTGCCCCCCGATCTTCGTGATCTCGTCAACTGTTGTGCCTGCCAACGACGTACTCACCGAGTCTTCCACTCGAACGGGGTACATAGTAAGGTGGTCAGGCAATCCCGCCCTTCTCAGGTGCCTCTGCAGTGCCGCCGTCATGCGCTGTGCTGACCAGGGTACTGGTCCCCGGCTCCCATCCGTAAGGACTACCGGGAACAACAGGTGACCCTCTTCTAAGTCCCACCCAATACTCTGTGCGGCGGAAATGTACTCCGTGACCCCCCTGCATGCACGTGTCGGCGGGGATTCCTTGTCTGCCAATACGACCACTGCTTCGCCCTATGGCCGCCACATTTTCCCAAACTGAAAGTTAAAGACAAGTCCGGCCGACTCTGGTAGCCGCAGCACCTGCGCACCCATGGTAAAGGATAAGTCGTACCCCTTACTCCACGACTCGAAGAGCGCAATGTCTCGGGTATTCTCACTTCGTGCGGACATCGACCCTGCGGACTGAGCTCGTTGCCTCAGGTCTTGCAGCGACCTGGCGAAGTCGTGCGACAACAGTGGGGCTGCTTGCTTAACCGGGCTGCTTGCTTAACCGGGATCCGTACCTGTTTCTGCTCGTTGCTCACACATGTGAGGTACGACTCTACCAACGAGCTAGAGCAAGGGTTCTCCCGCTTCTCTATTGGGTCCCATTCCTCTTCCTTCCCCAAAATTTCCTTCATGGCCATCCGCAACTTCGATATAAATCCTTTGTCGATCGACCCCGCTGCGTATCGCTATGCACAACTGCTAGTAGGCGCACACGCCTCCCCCCCCCCGAGGGCCCTACCCCCGGGCACGACGCGTCATGTACTCACGTCTTCCCTCGGCCTTGCGAGTCCACGTAGCAGCACCAGTTGCCACTTAGGATTATAGATGCTGCGACCTATAGGTACAAAATAATACTGTAGGCATCCACCCTCAAGCGTAAAGTGTGATGCCACACACGTGTAACGCAGTGAACATACCCACCTGCTGCGTGCTTTGCTGATGTAGCTGTTAGCCGCTGCTGCTGCGGCTAGAGCAAGACCATCAGATAGAGAAGTAAGCAACGACCTATAACATTTATATTACAAATAAGTATCTGTATATAAAACGAGTACTATGTACCACACCAGGCACTTATACTACTATGGGCAACGCAGAGCTAGCGCCAAGGGCGGATCCGTGGCCGTACCGCTAGTATATATTAAAATCCGGTATGCCACACCGTCATCGCACATACACAGGCGTAGAGAAAAGGCAACGTCGAGCGTGCTTTGTTGTTTCCCGCTGATTGGTCAACGATTTTACTGCCGTAGTAGCAGACCTCTTTCAAACTGGAGGTGATCTTAAATCGGAAAGGTAAAAAATACACGCACGAGCTTTAGTATGTATGCCTGTGCCAAGCCGTTCGGCCTACTTTTTCTAACCCTGGTGTTTCTCTTAAATAGAATCCTCTTAAAATCGTAGCCCCGCCTTGTGCTGCTGTCTTGAAGTACGTCCCCGCCCTCACGAAAATTGTGTTTGGTATTCCCTCTCGAAAGTGGGAAGGAAGAATAAACACGACACGCGTGTAACGATAGGGGAATTCTTATGTCAGGGGGTGTTTATGAGTGATCAACGTTGAAGATCATGTTATTAATACATTGTCGGATATCAAGCATCATTCTACTTATTTATAGCTGGGAATGATGGGACGATTCTTCAAAGGGTTTTATTTTCACGTTAGTGTGTAAGGGGCACACCTCGAGCAAAAGGCGAGGTAGATTATCGCAGGCAACAGCGTCTACGGCATGGACTCCACTGCTGTGTCGCCGTCAACGATTATTGCGCTTGTCAGAACGAACGAAGGTCGGTTTCGTACTTGGGAGTGATTATGAGTTATCCGCGTTGAAGATCATATGCTACTTGTATATACACATTGTTGGATGACCATAGTAATTCTAATAACAGGGATACGATTATTTTTTAACCGAAATATTTCTGAATGGCGGAGCTTACTCAAGTGAGCAACTAACTACCCGGTGATATGTTCTCGTTTGTGTTGCGCAATATTTTCGTTAGCACCTGGGTTGCGGGATTGTTTCGTCGGGTTACGCCTACATATCTTCTCAAAAGTCATGTTTGACTTGCTAATAGTGTGGTACTCCTCAAGTGAGGACGCCCAGAAAACATAGGTGATATGCGTCGTATGCCCATTGTAAGGTGGCTATTAATAGATGGGACACAGAGTACCCCCTTGCAGGCCTGCCTATTAAGCATGTCCTTGGTGTTGCTCAATTTCGTGTAGGTCAGAAGTAGGAGAGAAACAGATGTATTGGTCCCAGAGCCACGGTAACATTGGAGATGGGAATGGCTCTTCGCCCTTCCCTTCATGATTATCCCGAATAAAAACGCTATCCAAGCAATGCGAAAACGGGCCGATTACCTGTTTTGGCAGTTTTCTTTCAAGTTCCGAAATAGAAAAACTAAGTATGCACCAGGTACGTGGCAAATACGGAACAAATCAAAACTTCCAGAGTTTAGTCAACAAAGGACTGAATAAATAGTTCGTATCAAAAAACAAAATGGCCAAACAATTGGCTACATTTTGGTATGTCGAATGTTTCATGTTTTGGTCGTTTGGCAAGTTTTTACAGTAGCTTTTTTTCGTGTCGTTAAAAAGACGGCGCTAACTCGGGTCCCACCGATGGCGACAAAACGTTTCGTTTTGATTATGTTGTTGTGGTCGGCTCGCAGGCGGAAGTGATGCTGCAACACGACGGGCGCGAAAGCATGACGTGTACGTGCTTCATGTTCCTCAAGCCTACGAACATGGCGCACAAGCTGCTTACGCTGTGGACGAAAAGCATTGTCGACAAGCGATCCACAAGGAACCAAGTGAGTGCCCGCACGATCTGATCCCCCTTCCCCCCCCCAAATACCATACGGAAGGCGTTCCCCCAGCGGATTGGTAAAGCTAAAGCTCAATTTGAGCGCACGACGCTTCCGCCTTCAGAATAGATGTGCCGTGTGTCAATTTAGCCCCATCGTTCCCGTCGCAACAACAGTAAATCAAGCTGCTGCCATGCCCCCCCCCCCCCCCCCTCCCCCTTCCCCCCTAATGTTCGTACGAAAGGCTTACTTGAGGTGGAGTTAAATGCTACCCCTATGTTACGAGAAATCATTTTTTTTTGAAAACGTGATTTTTTCTGTCTCAGTTTTACCGTCGTGGGCTTCGTTCTGGCCCCTTTGGTTGTCCGTCGTATGCGTGCATGCACAGGTACCCTTCCAGGGCCCTCTTGCTTTTCATAAGGAAGCCGGCCTTAGGTGGGAGTACATTCCGACGAAGTCATTGCCCCACGGGAGGGCCTTCTTTAAGTTGAGAAGTACGTCGAAGGCTACCCGGAAATCGTCCATCCGGAGGCGAAAATCGCGCACAACAATTTTATCAAGGGCCACGGGAGGAAGAAGGACCGCTTCGTGCGGTATCATTTGTAGGTTCGTGGATAAAGGGGTGTATTTCCCACAGTGCGAAGGATTGATTACTATCAAGCAGGGTAATATACCATACAGACAAATTATCACGACACCAAGACACTAGGAAGCAAAGCGTTAGGAAGCGGGGGGGGGTACGTAGGAGTACAGGAAAACAAGAAAATCCGGGAGTATTTATTATTAAAAAACAACAGCGTGAGGATGAGATTTCGCGAAACTCATTCATGCTAGTGGTTGACAATACTTCGATCGCGCGTACTTACGGGTTTTGTATGTCCTCGTGCATATACCTGGTATAGGTAGAAAGCGGGTTTTGTATGTCCTCGTGCATATACCTGGTATATGTAGAAAGCGCTCAAAATTTTTACATAAGAAATTCAGCCTGGCGCGCCGCAGCTTGCTTCCCTGTTTCTTACTCTAGGTGCACTGCATGTACGTGCTCTTTGCACAGCAGCCCACCTGTGAACCCATTATAAGTGACCGTGCATGCCATAGGTATGTGTGTGTGTGGGGGGGGGGCTGAAATGCATACCATCAGGCATGCAATAGATCCCCCCAAGATGGACTGGTACCATACCATCAGATAATTTTGTTTTATGCAGACATCAAGGAGACGCTTCTGCTACGCACAAGAGATCGAGGATTCCGTCCCAAGCTCACCATCTTGAGGCATTTTGCAGCGCGCCTTGCTGGCATCCACGAGGCAGCCCTCCTGTCACTGCTGCCGTGAGCGGATAGCACAGGGCAAACGATCTATATGGTGTGTTGTTTACTTGGTGGCAAATTATGTTGTTACATGTCCTGTTGCTGGGTAGGATGTTCATTACAGGTGCGGACATGAGTGCTATTACAGAGGCCCCCGGTAAGTGGGCCCACGCAGCCCACTTCGGGCGTATGTATCGCAACAATGACGACGTGCACCCCGGATATGATTACCATAAACGACGCTGAGCAATCCCACAGTAGGGGTACCCCGTTTAGGCTCAATATTTTCTGACCGGTTGTGCTCCTCACGTGAGTGACCACCGGATACTAACATTATCTTACTGGTATATTTGTTTTTGGAACTACCGCATTGGAAGGTTTGGTCGGGTTGCGCGAACGTATGTTTCCGAAGTCATGTTTCGGGTGAGATGTTGAGCTCCTCATGTGAAGAGCTCAGAAAATTATGCTGCGCCCCTACCGTGGGATGACTCCGCTGTTGATGGTAGGCGTTCCAACGATACTCAGGCATACTCGCGTTCCCCGGGTCAAAATTGGGAAGGGTTTTTATACTCCCCCGTGGTGTGGACCTGCCTACTTAATAGGGCCCTCCGCAATAGCGCGTCGAATATATCGTGGTAGTCTCAAGAGCGTTGCATGGAAGTGGGCTAGTCGCGAGGGCGATAAATGAATCGGGGTAGTTGCAAGGACAACAAACGAAGAGGGGTAGTTGTAAGGGCAACAAAAGGAGAGTGATAGCCGCGAGAGTGTTAAATGAAGCGGGGTAGTCGCGAGGACGTTGAACGCAGCGGACTAGTCAGGAGCGCGCTAACTGGTGGCCGCGAGGGAGTGGAATGTGGCGTGGTAGCTGCAAGGGCGTTAAACGCAGCGGGCTAGCCGAGAGGGCGTTTGATGTAGCGTGGTGGCCGTGAGGGCGTTTTATGTAACGAGCTAGCCGAGGGCGGTTTGAATACAGTGTGGTAGCCGTAAGGGCGCGGGAACACATTATGTTACTTTTAGTGTGGAGTTCCGCGGAAGTGACCACGGCAACACACGGCGTTCCAGGGCGTTCCAGGGCGTTCCAGGTCTATTTCCACGGCATTCCACGGGCTACGGTGGAAACGCCACGGGCTTCCATGGCAAGGCCCTCGGGTTTTCATTGTTCATGGCGTTTCGACGGCAAGTGCCACGGTTGTGGTCATGGCACATGCCGTGGTTATGTCCATGGCAACAGCCGTGGAACTCGCCATGGCAACCCACGCAAGTACCACATAAGTTTCCACGGCTTGTTCTGTGGTCACCTCCGCGACACTTGCCGCCGCATTCCGCGGAAATCCACGGCTGTCTACGGGTATCCACGGAAATCCACGGTAACTCCCACGGCAATACACCGCAACTACCACGGCAACTCCCACGGCAAATGCCACGGAGCTCCACTGTAATAAACGGCAATTTCCACATCGTTTCCACGTCAATCCACTTCAAACAACAATAATTGCCACGGCATTGCCACGGCTTTTGTCGCGGCAATTGCCACGGTAATCCACGTACATTGCCACGGCAATCCACCGCAATTCCCACGTGAATCCACAGCCAATTGCCGTGTCAACCCACGTCTACCGCCACGGCATCCCACGGCCACTGGAACGACAACTTCCACGGCAACCCACGGCAATTCCCACGGCAATCGGTAATTGCCACCGTGTAACCCACGGAAATCCGCGGCGATTGCCACTGCAATGGTCGTGAGACGTTGCCGTAGGCGTTTCCGTGGGCTTTTCCGTGGGCGTTTCCGTGTGCGTTGCCGTGGGCATTCCGTGGATGCTTGCGTGGGTGTTGCCGTGGATGTTGCCCTGGATTTTTCCATGGCGATTTCCGTGGGGGCTATCTTGGGTCTTGCCGTTGTGCCGTGGCATGCCGTGGACCTTGCCGCGGGCGGTACCGTGGTTGCCCGTGGGGCTTGCCGTGGACCTCGTCGCGGATTGCCGTGCGCGTTGCCGTGGATGTGGTCACGGGCGTTTCCGTGGGGATTTTGCGTGGCCGTTGCCGTGGGCTTTGCCGTGGGTGGTTGGTGGACGCTTCCGTGGGCCTTGCCGTGGACGTTGCCTAGGGTCGCCGTCGGAGTTGCCGTGGGGATTACCGTGGGTCTTGCCGTTGTGTCGTGGCTTGCCGTGGTATGCCGTCGGGGTTTGCCGTGGTATGCCGTCAGGGCTTGCCGTGGCCTGCCGTATAGATTGCCATGAGCCTTGCCGTGGAGATTGCCATGGTTAGTGCCGCGGGCCGCCGCGGGCGTTCCGCGACATGCCGTGGCCGTCCATGGAAGTCCGTGACCTGTCGGTGGTAGCCCGTGGCCTGTCCGCGGTAGCCCGTGGCGTTGCCGCGGTAGCCCGTGGAATGCCGTGGAAATAGCCGTGGAACGCCCCTGGGTTGCCATGGGCACTGCCGCGGCGTTCCACCAGCACGTAAAACAATGTACATGTAAGGGCGTTAAATTCCACGTATTAGCCGGTTAGCCGCGAGCACCAACCACGCCGTAAAACAAAACACGCCTCATATGCAACGGTTAGTATTCGACCACCTCACGTGATACTACACAGCAGCAGTTGTATAGTAGCAGTGTTTGTGTCTTGGGTGTCTGGAGGTGTGTTTATTCTTCGTATGGAGATTTTTATTAATGTTATTTATCGAACGAACGTTTGCGTATACTATACTGGGGTTGGCCGCTCGCGTCGCGGCGGGTGTTGTTCCGGATTCCTGCCAGAGTAGTGCAGTCGAAACAAAACGCGCATGCTAAGGTAGCAATGTGTCACACGCGCATTATGATGATTCTACTTGTAACTCTGCACGCTCTTCCTGCTATAGACGCTTCATAAGACCGCACTATAGAAGACCGCACCATAGAAGAATGCACTATAGAAGACCGCACTATAGAAGAATTCACTATAGAAGACCGCACTGTAGAAGCCCGCACTATATAATATCGCACTTCTTGTCGTTTGTTAGGTCGCTGCGCTTTTGCCCCAATACCTGCATTAGTGCAGTATGAGTAATGAATGTTGTCTGTGGCCTTCACGCATCTCGGGCTCCTACTCAAGCGACGAATAATCCTGGCGTCGTCTTCGCGCATCTCGGGCTCCCACTCAAGCGACGCACGGCGGCAGCGGGGGCATGCTCGCAAGCAAGTTGCAGCTAACTGAAGACGGACGGACAACACTTCCAACGAAAAGCTAATAGCCCAGTCACGCACAGCTACAGCTACAACTACAGCTTTAGAGCCAGTCCTACACGATCAAGGACAAACTAAAGAGTCACTCAACCCTACAGCATCAAGCTAACAGGCTCAACATCTATAGCTTTTGATGTATTCTTCATCACTAAGGAGTAAACTACACACACATAAAATCGAACCCGGAATGCGCGGCGTGATACCAGCCTCGTATCTTCAACACAGGTAGTACGGTAGAGGTGCACCCTTTGTTTTCCGAGGTTGTGATAATCACTTGATTCTAGTATAGAAGCTCTATACCCCTGTAAGGCGTTAGGGGACCGGTGCACTAGGGGACCGAACCTAGGGTTTGTGCCTAGGAGACCGGCGGGGGTGCATTAGGGGCCCGCATCGGAACCTTTTAGATAGGGGACAGGTTTGCCAGCGCACCGAATACACGGCATGGGTTGTAGGGGAACAAGTTATAGTGTGCACCCGTTTGAAGTCGCCCAAAAACTGGTTTTGATCAGATTCAAAAAGTGAAAGTGACCAATCCGATGAACAATCCCATATAGCCTACAGGCACACTAATAAACCTTATTGCAAAACAAGAATGAACATTCCGATTATTTTGAGTTAATACGCCCCGTCATTATGAACAACCCGTATAGCCTAGGCGACCGAAAAATCATATTGCAAAACAAGAATGAGCATTCCGACGATTTTGAGGTAAAAAGCCCCGTCATTCAGAACAACTCATATAGCCTAGACACACAAAAAATCATATTGCAAAGCAAGAATGAGCATTTTGCGACGATTTCGGGTCACGAAGACCCGTAATTCAGAAACAAAAATTAGCCAGAACGTGCTACCCCCATCGTGCTCGCGTCTCTATTCTGTACCCTCCCCCCGAACGGGGAACACTACTACTCCAGGTCGAGTGCTGATCCACTACAGATGGATCGGCGTAACTCGACTGACTGTACCGCCATACCCTACGCCCGAAAAACAAAAAGCAAGCCATTCGGCGCTGTCATCCATCCATGTTTAGGCATTCACGAGAGTACGCACAAGATGCCGAAGTCCGTCTCAAAGGCGGCTCTTAGTAGGAGGCAGCTCGACCTTCATGCGACTCGCCGAACATCCGACGGCGCTTCGCGCTTGGTGCAAGCAATGTCTGCATGGTCGGTGGAAACCCGACGTCCTCTGTCCCGGGTCCCGGCATTGCAGGGATGCGAGAGTCCATGTGGTCATGCGACTAAGGCCATGCATGATAATGAGTAGAACCCGGTTGTGACGGAAATCCTTTTTTTAATACCATCATAGCCCATACATAGCCCCTCCCCCTTAAGGGATAAATAGTCGGCCCGAGTGCTGATACCCTCTCTCTACATCAAGTGCAACGCTCCTCTGCTCCTGCCCTCGCTGTAAGACAGTCATTCAGTCGCCGCCGCCCAGGCACAAAATATCTAAAATACTTTCAACCAATTCTTCCTCTTAAGATGCTTCCGATATTTACTCTAACTACAGTAAACATGTATACGACCGCCAGGTAACACGAAGAGATTATATGTACTGCTGTAGTACACGTACGCCAAATATCAAGTAACCCAGTTTTGTTACCTTCCGACTACACCGACAAGTATACCAAGTCTCGGTCCGTGGATGACAAAAGGTCGGGAAATCACGTCTGGTGGCGCACTGCAATATCAACAAAGTCCTGTCGACCCCGATGCGAAACAAAGCTTTATCTATTAAAAAAAAGAGGATCAGCATCCCAACAGCTCCAACGTAGTACAATCAAGCGAGGAGAGTCAAGCGGTACATAGACATCCCAGCCCGCTCAAACAACTTTAAAGTATCATACTCCCAGTATAACCTAGCACCACGAAACCCTTCTCCCTCAAAAACACGTCATAACGTGTGCAGCAACACAGACTCCGGAAAAATCCTACGCTATACTTCAGGGTGTGACCAGAGAACCACAATAACAACTGACACACAACGGAATACCGCATCTCCTCGACCACCTGAGTCGAAAAAGGCAGCATGTGAATTTCGAAAACATGACCTACATACGTACAGCAACATGCCGTCACATCGACTAAAAATCCACCTCCTCCCCCCACCCCCCACGAGCCACCAAAATCTACAAGTTTGCTCCATTCTCCAAAATTCCAGTGACGCCAACCATTACGAGGGACACCAAGATACTACGGGTTTAGGCCAGTTTTAATCCAATTCGGTGGCTCTACGGTTTCTACCGTGCTCTAAAAAACATGCACTACGGGGTGAGGGGGGTAGGGTGGGGAGGTGGGGGGGCGGGGGGGGGAGGGGCACGAAAGACACCCCGTGATCAATCACCACCGTTAGCCCCTTTCGATTTTCACCGACCACTCTGGACGGAAACATAAGAACCATTGATGTATATATATTAAGTACCAAACGGTCCTTATATTTATGCCCAGATCGGTACGTACGCCTTCGGGGGGAAAACTATTCCGGGTGGGCTAATGTAGTAAGAAGAGTAAATCAGAACCCACGATGGACCCAAAACTCATACATCCCCCCTAATGTGTACACACCACATTTGGTTCTGATTACTGCAGTACGTTCCCCCATGTCATACTAGTTGACACCTCCGAGTGGAAACTAATTTTCCCACTGAGGTCTGTGGCCGTCCGAGGACATCCGGGCTACATCCCCGGGTTTCCTAGGAACTGGCTGCTGTGGGCGACGATCTACAGCAGCAAGTAGCAACATCCGTTAGACCCTAAGATCCATATATACCTAGGAAACCCGGGGATGTAGCCCGGATGTCCCCGGACGACCGCGGGTCGTCCCATTCGGGTCAGGTTATAGAGCTATCCCGAGCACTGAGGAAAGGGCACTTCCTCCACCCCCCACAGATGGTATTCGCGAAACCGCGCGAGCTTGGCCTCGTGCCCCTTGATCCAGTTGTTGTGGATGATCAGAGTCTCGGCGTGGTACGTCCTTGTGTAGTCTTCGACGTAAGGGTGGTCGAAGAAGTCTCGGCCCGCGGGGAAGACGTCGTGCGGGATTATCGCGAGGCGCATCCCTGCGTCCTGCTGGTGCACCAACGCCGGCCTAAACGCAAGCTGAAGAGGGAGGGGGGCAGGGAGAAAGGGAAAGGGAAAGGGAAAGGGAAAGGGAAAGGGAGGGAGAAAGGGAAAGGAGAAGGGAAAGGGAAAGGGGGAGGGAAAGGCAAAGGGAAACGGGAAACGGGAAAGGAAGGGGAATAATAAGCGCGAGTTAGCAGTGGACATGAGGGTTGGTTGGTGCCATGCGGGAGGTAGATACGTTCGGGCTTGACAAACGGTCCTCCCTCATACCAACGATACGTGAGTAACCGAGAGACGACGACAGCAAAGAGCTTACCAGGTAGTGTCCTAACAAGAGTTGGAATAAGGACATAAGAAGTATCACGATCTAGATCATCTAGATCGTAACCTGCCGTTATACGATATATTGTGCAGGATCTGTGCAGCACAGATCCAACCCAGGAAATACGTCCTACTGCAGATCATGCAGATTACTCGGCTCCCACCCGGCAACATGAGCAACATGAGCTATTACGCTGTAGATCCTAGAAAACAGGTGCATATTTGCCCTGAAAGGCCTATATAATCAAGCGGAAACCGATGATCAAAAAAACAATACCGAAGAGATTCTTCAATCGAGCTTGAAAAATACCAGATTAATCACGTACTATACTATTAATGATGTTCTTACCTGATCTTCGACCGCGTCGGAGTCGAGAATGGACTGCTTCCACAGCACCAGCAGCTCCTTGGCAATGTCCGTGGGCTGCAGGTACATGAAGCAGGTGCACTTGTTGCCCGCGTTTCCGTCGTGCTGCAGCATCACCTCCGCCTGTCAGCCGACCAACCGAACCGAACAAACACACAATGTCAGCTGAGGCAAATGTTTATAGTCAAACCATATACCAGGTAGGGTATAGGGGTGGATGGAATTATTCAAGTAACGGCTTATTGAGCTAGTGTGGATTAATTGTGTTTTACATAAGAGGATCAAAACGTAGTCAGCTAACTGGTAACGACTAACAAGTTATGTCAGCTCAATAACTGTATCGACTAAGTGTTTTTTACCTAACTTAATGATGCAAATAATGCCAGCCGGTGTAAATAAAATCAGAAAAAAAAGTTATAACAAGGTATGTCATTCACTTTCGAGGATGCCAGCTAAGTTGTAACTTTGATGTCACACTGCAAATAATGTCAGCCGATGTAGAAAAGGTCAGATAACAAAATATGCCAGCTTGCTGATGAAGTCAGCTACTCGGCAAGTTTAAACTTAACCCAATGACGCAACTAGAATATCAACTAATTTTTCACAAAACATATTTTTTCCCGTGCACTATCCACAGCAGCAGTGGCTGCCTTGTTTTCTATTTCTTTGAGGTGTTCCTTCTTCCTATTCTGGAGGGACATACCATTCAGAACCAAATATGGGTCGTACGCATAGTAGGGGAAAGTTAGGGTCATGAGGAAAGCATGGGTTCTGGGTACTATGACCCCGCATAAATAAGTGCAAAGAGGGATCGACGTGGGTTAGGTACGTCTTATTACTGTAGCTTAACCCTTATAGGACTGGAGTCCCGTTTTGGGTACAAATTACTTAGAATTAGAGTGGTTTGTCCCCAAAACGGGACTGCAGTTCTAAAAGGGTTAAACTTCCTTGGGGCTTGAGAGGAAAACGGGACGCGTGCTACGATCGAGGTAGCAGTTTTTTGGCCAAAAAAGTTTCTGATTGACTATTGCCGACTATTGTTGACTATTACTGAATGCCACTGACTATTACTGACTATTACTGAATGGCACTGACTATTACTGACTATTACTGAATGGTAATGGCTATTACTGACTACGTATTACTGACTATTACTGGCTAGTACTGACTGGTACTGACTGGTGCTGACTATTACAGGCTGTTGTTACTGACTGTTGCTGACTACTACTGACTACTACTGACTGTCTCTGACTAGTTACTGACTATTAGTGGCTAGTACTGACTACTATTAATACTGAGTGTTACTGGCTATTGCTGACTATTAATGAGTATTACTGACTATTACTGACTATTAATGACTATTGCTGACTACTACTGACTATTAGTATACTCCTCAACTGAAGAACTATCACCCGGGTGTGATTTGTATATACTTGTATTGCTGACTGCTACTGACTATTAGTATAATCCTCAACTGAGTAACTATCACCCGGTGTGATAAGTATTACTAAACTTTATATAAATATAAATATACATATATTTAAGTATATATATATCTCGCTTGTGTTGTACAATATAGTTCGTCACCATCTATGCCATAGCATTGGTCATCGGGATAAGCTTTTTAAAACGTTGCTCCTGACTCACTAAAAGTATGGAAGCCCCTCAAGCGTAGCAAGCACATACAACTGCAAAAAACAAACGCACCGAAGACGGGTCGTTGATGTCTGGGAGCAGAGGCAGAGGGTCGCCGAGCCAGACCACGTCGGAGTCGGTCCAGAGCACGGTGTACCTCGCCGCCAGGATGCTCTGCAAGATGCTCGGCCGCACCAGCACCTGCGACTGGAAGGTGGCGTCTCCCATCGTGCCGGCCCCTATGGCGTGATGGCGCTTCTAAAGGATACGGAAAGTCAGGCAGGTTTACACATAATAAGTAGGTGCAACTAAGAAATCACGAGGAAGGTAGTTTTTGGTTTTTATTTTCATTTTGAGGCATTAGTCCGTTGGGGTATTGATAAAAGGTTATGAGCCGATCACCTACCCAATCTGAGCCTTATAACACTCTCCTCCCCTTCAGAGCAGCGCCGTGTTCGGTCTTGGCATTGGGCCGTGCGTGCCTAGTCCGAAGTTCTTAGCAATCTATGGGGACCCAGGGAGCGTGTTTATCAGATTATCGACATGAGGGATTTCGATTTTCTAAAACAAAACGTGTTCATAGTGGTCGTGATATTAGACCACTACAACCCATGTCCTGCCGTCGGTGCCACTTGTTATAGACACTAGTGAGGCATTAGTCCGTTGGGATAGGGGTAACATGGTAACCAATAATCCGCTCAAGCTAAGCCTTGAAACATCCCGATATAATGAGAAGCATGCAGAAACATTGTCGGAGCTTTGGGGGAGTGCGTGCCGTTCGATCACGAGGATTGTTGTGCGTGAGTTGGACGCATGCTACGATAGAGGTGCACCATGTTTTTTCTGAGCTCCTCACTTAAGGAGCGTCATCCCTCACCGAAAAAATGGTTTTTGAGGAAAATAAAAGTGCTGCCGGATGAGAAATTTCATGACCGAAGTATACTCTGAAAAAAATTCGTCACAAAAATGAAAAAACGACGAATTTAGGTTGAGGAGCCCGATCGTTCAGAAAACAATTCAGCCAAAATAAGGTATACCTCTACCGTAGCACGCGTCGTTGTTCGTGTTCAGACATAAGAAAAGCGTGCAGTAAATGTTTCTGGCGTTTCGGGGGGAGTGCGTGCGATCACCACGAAGGTTCGCGTGCGTTTGTTCGTGCTCGGACATATAGGAAGCGCGCATAATATTTCGGAACTTTTGACAGTGCGTGCGATCATCACGAGGGTTTGTGTGTGCGGTGCGTGCGTGAGTACAGACAAGATGCCGAAGAACTGGTTGAGTATGCTGCTCTGCAACTCCATTATGTAATCACGGGCATGTGTTTGTGCGTGTGCGTACGTACAGACAAGATGGCGAACAATTTTATGCTGCTCTGCTGATTAATTGAGCCTTTTTAAGATGCAATTTCGCGAGGGTCTGTGTGTGCATGCATGCGTTCAAATATAGGCGCGCATACATGTTTCGGGCGTCTGGTAGAGAGGATATGAGGCGAGTGATACAGCGTGACGTTGAATCTGCAATGCGGACCAGGTAGGTCCTCCGTGCGTGCGTGCGCAACCACAGGGGTTTTCTACCAGTACGCGTTTAGATAACATCACGAGGGTTTTTTCTGTACGCTGTGTGTGATCCAGGTAGGAAGGTAGGTGCAAGCACGAACGGGCTGTTGTTGTGTTGTTGTGTGGGCGTGCGGATAAGAGACCGCGAGGATTTGTGTAGTTCTCTGCAACTTGATTGGGCCAAGGCGCAATCGAAAGGGTTTGTGCGCGTTCGAATAAGGCTCACGTAAAACATATTTCGGGGCTACGGAAGGGAGGGGGGAGAGGGGGGTCGGGGCGATATCATAGCTTGGCTTTGCTTCTGCAATTCGAGTGAGGTGGTGAAAAATCTAGGGTTTTATGTGCGTTCAGATAAGGTCGCGAGGGTTCGTGTGCGAGCGGAAAATATCGCGAGGGTGCTGTGTGTATCAAGAGAGGTAATACCAAGAGGGGTTGTGTGTGCTGCTCTGCATTTAGTTAGGTCAGACGCAAAATCACGAGGGCGTATGTTCGTGCAGAGAGCATCTTGAAGGTTGGGGTACGTGCGTTCGGTTCAGGCAAAAGGCGCACAGACTGTTTTCGGGGGGGGGGTGGGGGGTGTACTCATTTCATGCACGGCCGTTAGTCTGATGACCATAGGACCTCTCGCATCCCTAGCAATGCCGGGACCGGGACGGACGTTCGGGTTTTCCACCAGACCATGCAGACATTGCTTGCACCAAGCGCGAAGCGCCGTGGATGTGGCGAGTCGCATGAAGGCGAGCTGCATCCTCCTAAGAAGCCGCCTTTGAGCGGACTTGCATATGGATGAGCGGGTAGGGTAACAAAAGGGGGCGCATGGGGTTCAGAGGATATGCAGGCGGGGATAGAGGATGTATAAGGTGGGATCAAGGGGTGTACTCATGTTCATGCATGGCCGTAGTCGCATGACCATGTAGACCCTCGCATCCCTACAATGCCGGGACGGAGCACGTCCGGGTTTCACGGACCAGGCAGACGACGCTTGCACGAAGCACGATACGCCGTAAGGTATTTACCGAGTCGCATGACGGGCGAGCTGCATCCTGCTAAGAACCGCCTCTGAGGCGGACTTGCTATGGACGACAGCTTCAATGAGTTAATTTAATTTCTGGTGTGGCCACTTCCGGAGACAGCAATAGGTTTTACTATGTAACTGCCTCGCGGACGCCTTACCATATTAACACTACGTGATACGACTATTCCCCTTGTGCGGAACAAAGGTTCTCCACCCCGCACAAATGATCTACTCGACCGCCAGCTTTGGTGACCGCCAAAAAAAAAATAACAAAAACAAAACGGCACCCTGGTTGTCTAGCTCACGCAGCTAATGGCGTGTTTTACAGCGTCGTTGCCAACCGACGCCAACCCAACCTATAAATATAGGGGGGGGAGGGTCAAATACAGCGTACACTATGATTTCGGGGCTTTGAATGGGGGGGGGGGGCGTACTCATGTGTGACTTGCCTTCCTTCGTTATTTGACATACAAGACAGTCGGCGGGCTGATGCAACCGATGCTCTCACTCAGTGTTTTCGGGAGTGCTCTTTCCGCAGTGAACGGGGGCCTACAAAAATACATCATTTTCGACCGGGGCGTGTAACGCTCTGGACGGTAGTGCAACGGACCGTTAGGATACTATCCTGTATACATGATATCCAAACAGCCATTCTATGTAATTCAAGAGCGGTATGATAACATTCCTCTCTCATCGTGCTTTACGGGTATAAATACGGAGTAGATAGAGATCAATACCAACTTGGTCTGTACCACAGGCGAGCTAGATACGACTCCCGACGGAAGTGTAAGGACCGTTGGTTCGCCATAGGTATACTCCAACGGTCACATTTATGTCCAGAGTGAGTGGTACTCCTTTTGATATTTTAGGACACACCAGTACGTACAGTAGATATAGAGTAGACCCAAACAGGACACCGACCACGGCGGTAGGTGTATGCTGTGATGCATCCTATCATAGGAAAAGGGACACTTGTGAAAGAAGGGGGGTAATTGTCGAGACTCACCGAACCCTCGCTGGGAAACATGGCAACACACCCGGGGGCTAGCTCGTCCATGAAGTCAAAGGCGACCTCGTCCATAGCCACCCACAGCACCTGAGCCGACACAAGGGGGGAGTCGAAGATGAGTATCAAAAACGAGTCAAAGACGAGTTAAAAGCGAGTTGAAAACGAGTATAAAAAAAACAGTGAAAAAACGAGCCCAAAACGAGTTTGAAAAAAAGGTAAAAACAAAAAGTCGAAGCAAGTAAAAAAACGAGACAAAAAACGAGCGAAAAGAACGCCATTGAAGAAAACCAAGTGCGTGCGTGTTGTCTTCTTGTTCACATAAACCCGTTATTTTTACATACTCTGCTGCTTTACCAGGTACCACGGGGGGGGCATAGGAAATAGGGGGCCTACGGTAACGACTGGTGCTTACGGTAGAGGGGTCGCTTTCAAGTCCGATATTTTCAGCCGACGAGAGCCACTCGGCCGAGTGACTACATATTTCGTTGCAATGTCAAGCTTTTATCATCTTGTGTTTTTTCGCGAAACGCACTGCCATGGATGGGCTTGTTTGTTACTCTGCGCCCACAGCTCCAATTTCATTTATAATTTTGAGTGAGTCACAAAGACACTCATCCGAGTGGCGTAAACGTGGTTGTGAAAAATGGGATACCCCCCCCCCCTATCGTAGGACGCCTCGTTACACACAAAAACCTACACGCTTCCCTATATGTTTACGATACAAAAAAATGGGTCCTATTTACTGTGATGGTCCCCCATAATAGAACGTGATATGCCCGACGTGTGATATTCTCGTAAAAAAAAAAACGTTTTGGTTGTATGCATGCGCCCCCCCCTCGTAGCTCGAGTTCCTACTGCTTGTACCGAAACATAAAACACACCCACCCACACCCCACAGCGTCCGCACTTATGATGTCTTCGCCTTTACAGAGAGGCGAGTGCTACTACTTGCTGTACCATAAACACACCCACACCCCACAGCGTCCGCACTTCTGATGTCTTCGCCTTTACAGAGAGGCGAGTGCTACTACTTGCTGTACGTAGCGCTATAAAACCTACTGCAAATAGATACAATGATCTTACATATTATATCGTTCATCGGGGTGACTGGTGCTACGGTAGGGGGGTCGCTTTGAAGTCCGCTGTTTTCAGCGGATGAGAGCCACCCCTCCGAGTGACCACCACATGTATTCGCGGTTTTTAAGTCCTGACGCTTTTCGTGTTCGAGATTTGCACCACCATGGTATGCTTCCTACTCTGCGACAACAACATATTCCTGCGTCCAGTTTCGAGGGAGGTACAGAGAGAAGAGTAAACGTGGTAGTGATAATCAGGCTACCCCCCCTAGCGTAGCACCAGTCGGGTGTGGAACTTCTAGTTTCCTGTAAATATATATTTCCGTCTGGATAGGTTGTAAGGTACGAGTAATCGTTTGAATATTTCCGTCCGGAGACGTAGATAAGGTACTGTAGTAGGTTGTTGTGGTATGGGGGGGTATAACTAATTAATTTACCGAGAGAGGGAAAATAAAATGTATAGGTACACAAAACACGCGTATATACGTATTATTCAATTATTATTATTATTATTATTATTATTATTATTATCTTTGCCATCCGACAATGTGTAGCATGATCTTCAGCGTTGATCACTCATAAAACTCCCAGAAGCAGAAGACCACGGAAACCAAGGAAACCTATGCGTACAGTCTAACACCCTTCTATAGTTGTAAGGCAGGTTATTGGTGGTATGGGGGGGTATAATTAATTAGTTTAGCGAAAGAGGGAAAATAATAGTACGAGGGGGTATAATTAATTAAATTAGCGAAAGATGGAAAATAATATTTACCCATTCTTGGGTTGCAATAACTTCAATAACTTCGTACATGGCAAGCATAATAATAACTTCGTACATTCTCCAAAGCCTACGATACAACGCCATTTTTTTTAATTAATTCATACTACTTCGAGTCATTAATTAGTTTTCACCTTCGAAGGACACGATATCAAAAACTGAACTGGTATTATTACGGGGGATCATATAAGAAATAGGACCAAATAGTGGTGGTAGAAATAGGTAAATAAGTAGGTTTTTGAGTGTACCATAGGTCCTGTTGACTATGGCCCCCAATAATACTACTGTACATTACCTACAGTGGTGGTCCCTCCATAGCGCCGGTTGAGTGGCGCCGGCTACCCCCGCTATCAAAGTGCCGGGGAAATCGCTTGGCACGGTTTTCCGTTTCCATACTAAAACCTAAAAATGTTCCCCAATCCGGCGTAGCGCCGGTTGCCGCTACGTGTGTATAGCGTCGGCTTTTCCCGCTGGCACATAGTATATACAAGCGCTATGTAGAGGGACCACTACTGTACTACTGCAGTACTGTACACGGCCGCCTAAAATATGACAGGTACGTATGTACATGGTAGAATATAGGGCATGCCTTACTTTTGAGCTACTACCGCTATAGGTGGAGCCAGAGATCCGAGCCAAAACCGACCAGGAACTCTACGGGGAGGGGGGGGGGGGCTGTTAACCCTCTTGAGTACAGCACTACTGTGTACAAAAACTTAAATCTTAGTCTGGCACTAAATGTTTTGTACCAACCAACGGGAGTCCCGTCCAAAATTTAGAACCGCAGTCCCCCCCGCTTCGGGGGCAAATTGCTTGTATTTACTGCACTGTAGTAATTAGAGAGAAAATTGAAATGCCTCGAAGTATACGTATGTTTTTGCACAGCAGTGCGGTACTATTAATAAAAATGTTGCTTGATTCTCGCCTTCTGCCGGCGCGCACAGAGCTTTAAAAATAAGACACATTGAAGCTGCCTGCCTGTGCTAACTGGCACCTGGTAGTACATTGTTTCATATACACGTACATACATTACGCACGAGTACAGCACAGCAGCAGTACGTACCTGTATGATACAAAAAAAAACCACACTCATCACTCTTGTTTTATTTTACATACCGTAATTCCAACTACAATATTAATAGTGTGTCCCCAAAAACGTAGGTGAAATCTTACGCGTATTATTGTATACGTGAAGGGTTTTATAATAATGTAGAGTACAGCAGTACAACAACGCAACAACGACACCCCAACGGCATAAAATATCCAAACGGTTTTCTCACGGCAGCAGCAGACAGCATGTATCATATTTACAATCGTATACGTTCGTACAGCTGTACGAGTATACTACAGTAGTACTACTCTAACCCTTTTTAACCCTTTTGTACTGCCCCGTACTCTACAGTACACTGCTTGCTGTACGTATGATACCATAGCAACATGAAATATATACAACAAAAACAGGAATGAATGCCTGCTCCGCCTTTGGCTTGTTCGTACCTTGGCATCGCTGACTCGCCGCACCGACCGCAGGAAAATCGTGGCGAAGTCCAAGTACCCGCAGTTCAAGTTGTTGACGATCACCAGGCCATCCTCATTAGACACCGTCTCCAGCACGTACAAGGGCGGCCACGGGGCCGTGGCAACCTCGACCACCCCATCTCCTCCTCCTCCTCGTCCTCCTCCTCGGCCTGCTGTTTCCACCAGAGCAAATTCCGAGCTCCCAATGCGAAACGCCCCGCGGTCAGCTGTAGTTGTAGTAGCAGCAGCAGCGGCGGCTAGGAGGTGCTGCTGCTGCCCCTTGTCTCCTTCCACAGCAAAAATGGACCCCATGACGCTCGTGCCGTCTACCAGGACAGCGCCGATCCTCTCCGGGTCTTGGACAAGGCGAGGGATGACCGCAAGGAGGAGCAGGTCTTGCACGGCGTGTTCTTGGAGCCCTGCCTCGTCGAGCTGCTCTGGCCCGAGCATGTGAGCGTTGACCCACACCTGGGACAGGAAGGAATCCGGCAGCCAGACCTCTCCTCCTCCTCCTCCTCCTCCTCCTCCTCCTGCTGCTGACGAAGAGGATGATGCACCGTCAGCGAATAAGCCGCTCGTTGCCGCAGTATGAACGCCACCATCATCACCACCACTGCCGTCCGAGCGGGAGCGAGTCAGGACCGCCGTCGGGGCTTCGGACCCCGCCAGAGCCGGCTCGAGGGACTGCATTGCTCGCCCGAGGTCGGGGTGAGGCAACGCCCCTTCCCCAAGCAGCCCGAACACGGTGGCAGCTTCGTTCTGGAGCACGAAGTCTTCGAGCGCCTCGGCCCACGGGCGGTCCGGGGTGGACAGGAGGGGTTTCACGTGGGGCAGTTCGTCTGCCAGGAGCGCGGTTGCGGTGCTCTTGCAGACAATCCACACCGATGGCATCGCAACGATGGGCTTGGGCTCCTCCTCCTCCTCCTCCTCGTCCTCCTCCTTCCGCTCGTTCTCTAAGTTCTCAAAGCCGAATGTGCCAGCGTAGGTGTTCCACGCTCGGAGGGCTTGCTCGCCCGCCGGCCCGTCTTCGAGAGCGATTAGGAGGGCTGCTGTTGCCGAGTCTCCTTGCCTTCCCAGCACGTTCAGGGACGGCTCGACAGCGGCGGTGGTGGTAGCTTCTTCTGCTGTGGTGGAACCAGCAGCAGCAACAGCAGCAGCAGCAGCAGCAGCAGCAGCAGCAGCAGCAGTGCTGAACTGGCGCGTAATAGAAGTGTTCGCTGCGCACAACGCTACCAACGCCATCCCAGCAAGGCTCGGTCTACGAGTACGGCTTCGTTTCGATGATCGTGGTGATGATGATGGTGATGATGATGATGATGCCGTGCGCGTAGAAATGAGCAGGAACATGATGATGCTGACGATGATGCCTTGCAACGCCTGCTCGCTCGCTCACGCACCCTCCCACTGGCAAACAACGGGTATTGCTGTTGTATATACGCACGATGTGTCTCCCTCCACACCTCTGGCCTAGCGAAGCACAGCGTTCGTTACGGTATCGGGAGCGGTGATGGGTGTTGTGGTGTGTGCCGGGTGGACTTCGTGGTGTTCTGCGCAATGCCGTTTGTGCGCAAGAACACATAACAAGAACAACGGCAGACTTCATCTACGTAGACTCATCATGACGTTTTGGTATCTATATTATTAAATGCTGCTATTCTGTCTGTCTGTCTGTCTGTCTGTCTGTCTGTCTGTAATTGAGCAGCGCGATCCAGAGCGGTTCAGCCCCACCTTGCCCCATGGGTAGGGAGGCTGGGTGCCACAACCCGCAGAACACTGGGTCCCACGCCGCGCCGAGCCGTGGCCGTGGCGCAATCCCGATGCAGTTCTGGCAGCCATCTAGCTAGCCTACCTGCTGACTTACAATTTTTGAATTACTATTCTGTCAGCTGATTATTTGACCAAA
Organism: Saccharina japonica; assembly: GCA_008828725.1. Lineage (NCBI taxonomy): Eukaryota > Phaeophyceae > Laminariales > Laminariaceae > Saccharina > Saccharina japonica. The sequence goes on along the minus strand of MEHQ01001975.1, from coordinate 19,488 downwards.
TCCATTCCAGTGGCTGCTGGCTCTTTCTAGAACATCGGTGCTGAAAAGAGCCACCGAGGTTCCGCCAAACCCGGGGAGGATAGGATCCCATCCCCGGATTATAAATCCCTCCATATCTCTACAAATCATACCAATCGGGGACAAAAACGGCGTTTTCCCGGGTCGACCCTGCCCCGCACGGTATGGAAACCCCACCCCCATCAGTTGATCACTGATTGGCTGAGGCTCAGGGAGCCAGCGGCACCCGGGGACGAAAAAGTCCCATACCCGGATCAGATACCCTTCCATACATCTACAACTCCAACCACCCGGGGACGCAAACGGACATCCCCCGGATCGATACCGCCTCACAAGGTGTGGAAACCCCAATACCACGGAACATTTTCGGTTGCCTGGCCCTCATAGAGCCAGCGTGCGGCGAGATTTTCCCCTCGGGGGAACGTCGAAGTCCCGCCGCACCCGGGGATGATAACGTCTCATCCCCGGGTCATGAATCCTTCCATACATCTACAACTCCAACAACCCGGGGACGAAAACGGACATCCCCCAGGTCGATACCGCCCCGCAAGGTGTGGAAACCCCACCACCACTGGCTGATTGCTGATTTGGCTGGGGCGCTGGAGTTCATAGAGCCACCACGCACCGAGGGTTGCCCCTCGGGGCAACAGTGAGGTCCCGCCGCACCCGGGGATGATATGATCACATCCCCGGGCCATAAATCCTTCCATACATCTACAACTCCAACCACCCGGGGACGCAAACGGACATCCCCCGGTTCGATACCGCCTCACAAGGTGTGGAAACCCCAATACCACGGAACATTTTCGGTTGCCTGGCCCTCATAGAGCCAGCGTGCGGCGAGAGTTACCCCTCGGGTCAACGTCGAAGTCCCGCCGCACCCGGGGATGATAACTTCCTATCCCCGGGTCATAAAATCCTTCCATAAATGTACAACTCCAACAACCCGGGGACGGAAACAGACATCCCCCGGGTCGATACCGCCCCGCAAGGTGTGGAAATCCCACCACCACTGGCTGATTGCTGATTTGGCTGGGGCGCTGGAGTTCATAGAGCCAGCACGCAGCGAGGGTTGCCCCTCAGGGCAACAGCGAGGTCCCGTCGCACCCGGAGACGATATTATCACATCCCCGGGCCAGCAATACTTCCATACATTTACAACTCCAACAACCCGGGGACGAAAACGGACATCCCCCGGATCGATACCGCCCCATAAGGTGTGGAAACCCCAACCCCACGGGCTGATTTACGGTTGGCTGTCTCTCATGGAGCCAGCGCTCGGCGCGAGTTGCCCCGCGGGGCAACGGCGAGGTCCCGCCGCACCCGGGGATGATAACGTCGCATCCCCGGATCAGAAATCCTTGCGGACAACTACAACACCAAAAACCCGGGGACGAAAACAGACACCCCCTGGGTCGATACCGCCCCGCAAGGTGGTTATTATTTTCCGGTTTAGAGTGGTACATCACAGCACACTGTTAATGCGAGTACTATGGGCAACGCAAAGCTAGCGCCACGGGCGGAGCCGTGGCCGTACCGCTAGTTAAATAAAATAATTATAAATACGTCAGCTTGCGGACCCGGAAAAGACCGTCAGAACTTCAAGATTTTTGCTGTTGTTGCTGCTGCTGTGCTTGCCTTGTTGCTGTTGCTGCGAGTTGAGAGTTTGTGGGGACCCCGAAATTCAAAAATAAAATTCTGAAATAAATTTATTTTGGAGAGCAAACAATTTTCAAATTCCGAAGCATGTGCAATTTGTTCCGCGAGATCCATGTTCCAGAAGCGCGCCGTGATGATGTTTGTGCACGTCGTTCCCTCTTTTATTGCAGTAGGGTCAGGTTAATAAGTTAATAAGCAGGGCGGACACCGGAGATGCGGGTGTCGATGGTTAGAAAGAACATGGAGAACACACGTACACATGTATGCATGAGTCGTACCTGGTACCTGGTACTACAGCACTACGTACGGAAGAAACAGTACAAACTTGCACTCGTGCCGAATCAAAATTTCCCGCAAAAAGTGTCCCAACTAAAACTGCCAAAACTGCCAAGCAAGGGTCTAGGTTGGTCTGGGGAAGACGGTGATAATGAGATGATGAAACGCTCGCTGTCGATGAACGCAATGTTTACCACGTAGCACGTATATAGCACGTAGCACGTAGCACGTACAAGAAGTGCATTACGTAGACTACTCTAATATTAAGTGCACACACTCCCCTGTACTACTTAGTATCTCGCTTCGAGCCGACGCCAGAGGTGGTCCATCGACACACTCAGGTGGTCCATCGACACACACACATCGACCCACACACACGAACTTCCTGCGCAGCATTTCATAGTGTTGTTGATGTTGTTGTGAGTCTTTGCTATCATCGTATAGATAGCCTGGTCAGCATCACACAGCAGTCTTTCTTCTTCCCGTTTCGAGTTCGATATATCGACGCCGATCTGTTGCATCGTGCTGCTGTTGTTTTTTTGGTGGGTACAGTAGTATGTGCTGTCCCCTCCTTATCCGTTGCGATTCTCGTACAGCGCATCATACAGAGTACAGGACACCAAAAAATAAGAAACAGCAGGCTAAGAAGACGGGAAGCCGGGCTGACGTTTAGAGAAAGATAAGAACTTCGAGAGTCGTTATATTGAACTAAGTGTAGAAAGCGCCCTTTCTCGGATAAGAAATCCAGCCTGGGCCAGATTTCTTGTTTCGCATTACAGTAGAGGTATACTGTACAGTACAGGACGCCTGATAAGAAACAGACTAACAAGAAATTCAGGCTGGTATTTACAGGAAAATAAGAAATTTGAGAGGGGCTATCTTGAAATTAGTGTAGAAAGCACCCTCTCTCAAATAAGAAATCCAGCCTAGGCCAGATTTCCTGTTTCTTATTTAGGTGACATGTACTGCTGTACTGCATATATGTATGTATCTGATACCGGTACGCGCGTACGTACATGGATATCACTTTTTCTCCTCCTGAGGCAAAATCTTCCACTCCAGAGTTTGTTTATTGAAGCCTGTTCTGTGACCACATACTGCACTGTGAGAACGGTAAGCACAGTACGCGAAAGCTCTTCAAGTATGTGGCAGTTGAGAAATTCCAGGCTCTAATTTTAGACGAAACGAAGAACGTGGCCTCTTTTGTACTGAAAATAGAGTAAAACACACCCTAGCTCACATAAATAAGAATTCAAGCCTGGGTGGAAATAAGATTCTTAACTGGTGTCGCCTACAGTAGTAGTAGTGCTGTTGCTGCTGTATTAATAGTGGGTCTTTCTCGTAGCATCGCATACATATATACGTAGCCTGGTCGGCATCACGCTGACTGAGGATGCGGCACACCCTTCACAGAGCAGCACAGAACAGGACACACACCTAATAAAGTAGAAACCGAGAAAGAAAGCTGGTGGTCCAGGCTGGATTTCTTATTTTGTGGAAAAAATGCGTGCTATGTACACAGTTTTTCAGTGTAACAACACCAGAATTTCTTGCTTTCCTGTAAATATCAGCCTGCTTTTCTTATGGCTTGGTTTCTCATTACTGCTGTATAGACTGCGCGCTACCTGGATCGGCACCAAATGTTATGGTTGTACGTACGAAATCATCTGACCGAGCGTGTTTGTGCGAAGGATGCTGCCATGACGCACCACGCTCTCCAACGTACTGGTATACAGTACAGGACACCTAACAAGAAACAGGAACGCTGGCTCAGGCTGGATTTGTTATCTGAGAGATAGTTGCATTCTACGCTAATTTCAAGATAACGATTCTCGAATCTGTTATTTTCCTCTAAATATCAGCTTGGCTTTGTTATTGGCCTGCTTCTCATTGCGCGTCCTGTACTGTACCTTAAAAGCCCTTAGCCGCGGTTACTTGTATTCCTGTATGTCATGATGTGGTGAAGTTACCGTGGGTATCTTCTTTGTGGAGAGGCGGGTATCAGGAAAGAAGCGCAGAAGCGATAGGAGGTGGACTCTCTCCAGCAGAAAAAAAAAACAAGAACAAAACAAAACTTTGACGAACCCAACTCGTATGATACGTTAAACCCTTCATCTGGAAAGTTTCATCTTTTTAATTTATCGTCACGACCCCTTTCCAGCTCACCAACTCCCAGGAGCTTTTTTTTTCTACACTCAACGACCTCCTGGACAAATAAGCCGTGGTCATGGCTGTCTTCCCTTAGACCTCTCTGACAAAAAAAACACACACGCACAAACAAAATAAAACGTCAGAGGGTGTATAGGTAACACCCCCAGCAAAGCACAGGACAGATAGATGTCGCTACAATTTACGGCCCGTCAGCCAGGAGTGTGTCAACTTCTCCGGTCAGCAAACCCCCCAGCCTCGGCGAGGGGTTTCCCCCACCACGCAGGCCTGTCTGCTCCGCCGTCCCCGGTATCGTAGCGCCCGCGCAAGGCGCCGGAAGGCGTCTCGAAGGGCGGGGACATTGGGTCCTTGTCCCCGTAAACAACCGATGGGTCCACCTGTTCGAAAAATATATATACAAAAAGGCGGGCGAAGAAGAAGGATAATTTATAATAACCCTTCCACACCTCCGGCAGATAGATCATGAGCTGCATCTATGATACTGCAGATCATCTAGTTCCTCGACTATCGTGTATGACAGATGACAGGTAGGGCAGGACCTGCGTAGTACAGATTACACCCGCAGGAAGCGTGCTGAAGCATTGCGGATTATACGAAACAATATTTCATGCACCGGAACCCTCCCATAACAATAGCATCTACAAGCAGTATAGTACCGTTCTTCAGAGGAGAGCGACAACGTACACGTTGTACTGTGTATTTTGTGTATTATTTTTCCACCTTAGATATTCTTCCACTTGGGAGCTTTTTGGAGCATGTCCTGCTGTGACGACGGACTACCCTTTTTTTAGCGATCAGTTGATGTAAAAACAGCAACAACAACAACAGCGACGACAAAATGATAACCTCGCTACCATTAGGCCACTGTCAGTGAGGGGGGGGGGACAAGAAGCAAAACAAAAAACGAAAACACCAAAAAACAAAAAACGAAAAAACGAAGAAAAAGAAGCAAAAAACAAAGTCCTGACGGGAACAAACAGTACAGTAACTAATGGTTCCGCCTCCATATAGTGCCGGTATGATATGCGTCAACAACAATACCGGCACTATATAGCGCCAACCGGCACTACTCCGCACACTGCAGCAACACTGGTTAATCCCATCTGTATCAAGCGATTCCACACAGGCACTATCGCCGGCAGCCGGCACTATAGAGGGCAATCGGCGCTATAGAGGGACCACTACAACAGTATGGATGGATAGATATTCCAGTAATAGGGAGTGAAAAAAACGAAGAAAAAAAAACAAACATCCTGGGGGGGGGGGGGGGGGCGAATCAAAATCTGGGTTTTTTTTTTTGTTGCTTGCCTTAGTCCATTTGACCATTACGCACACATCCCTGTTCGAGACGGAGCACCGTGCCTACTCTAAAGAGACACCTCCACACTTGGCGCTCATATCAAAGTTGTTTCCATAATATTACAAAGAACCTTTTGCTAATCTTATCCCCTTCCTGCTATCGCCCGCCTGTGCCACCATCTATCTCCCAAGATAGCGATCGTTTTCTCGCTACTATTAGTGTAACAAACTCTCCATGTCACCTCGTCTATTTTCCTCATCTCCTCCTCAAAGCACATCCTCTTTCCTCTTGTACCTTTCACATTCTCCCACTATGTGAACCTACCTCTCTATGGTTTTGCCGCAACAGTGGGACATCTGTTGCCATCTACTTCCTGCCTCCCCTCGGCTATCCCGGTATACCCTCCTTCTTACTATTCTGGCAGGTCCAGGTCCCCTACACGAATTCGCAGTTCAGGCTTTTTCGCGAAGTCCATGGGACCGTGCAGATACGTTTTCATTCCTATTCTTCTCTCAACGCCCGCCGTATATTCTGCTAAGTTGTTCGTCCTTCCACCTCTTATCTAAGCGCTAGCCTTTCCCTTTCTTTTTTCTAATCCCCCTTTCTTTTACTCTGTCTTGTATCCGCTAAATTTCTCTAATGCCAGCGTCTCTTTGTTCCTAATCCTTCCATACTTTCGTCGACTGACCTATCCACCTTTTCCACTCGCCTTTGTTACTTATCTCGCCATCACGCTTTAAGCAGCTACTGTGGCAACGCCCTCTTATTTGAGATGTTCTTTACTTATAATTGGCCATTCAACTTACGCCACGTCTCCTATGTTGCTCTTAAGTGTACATCGCAAGTTCGCTCTCAATAAACTGTATTATCGTCGTAGCATTGAGAGCATCCTAGTACTATTTTTAAGCTGCGTCATCTGTACTTTTTCAGCTGTTTTACGACTTCGCGTTCCCTTTCCCATTAAATTCTCGACTGCAAATATTCTAGGCTTGGTAGGCAATCACATCATCAGTATACATCTCCTAATTCTAGTTGTCAAGGCAGAGTCTGTTAGGACTGCTTCCATCTTGCCTACGTGTGCCTTAACCTTCGCTCTAATTATTTTATTATGTGTGCATCCAAAGCAATCTTTGAGATTTTCTACGCCAAGGTAACCGTATATGCTATCGAGTCGTAATTTCATCTTCTCCCCACTTCCACTTAGCAAGTTACCGGACTCATCCTTATTCTTCGTTACTATACAAATACTTGCGTCATTTTTTTTAGCGTTTCGCCAGCACTCTTCACTTCCTGGCGGTTACTCTAGCTTAGCCGTTCTCTAATTTGTTTCCCGTCAGTCCTTCGGTGTTTCTGATATGCAGACAAATCATCATCAGCAAAACCATCAAATCCTCGACACACCGTATCTTCCCCCACCGTGACTCGCCTGCGAGCTGCTTCTACTCGATAACTATCGATGTCATTGAATGTAGTACTTGATAGGCTTAGAGTGATAGCGAACTCCTGGGCAACTGCCCTGTAAAGTATATCAACGTACTTCGATATTTCCTACGCCAACATCAACAGCACTTCCCCGCACATTCCGTCATCTTCTCTCAATCATTCTCGCCACAATTCTTTTTTTTCCCCTCCTTATCCCATATTTCCCCACCAAACTTTTTCCAACAGCGCCATTTCATCTCATATCTGTAATCGTAAGGCCTTCTGTAGCATGCTAAAAAGAAACAGTACATTGTAGCCGCCGCGTACTTTTCCTGCTTGAATTATCTTACCGTAAATGTGCCATTGGTCGCCAGCTACGTTTGCCTAAATCCTGCTGCCCTTCCTATATTTTCTTCCTTCTCCATCATTGTTCCCATTCTATCGTTCAATCAATTGTGGGGGGGGGCGTATGAAGGAATATTCCAGCGCGAGCGAGGGGAAAAAAAAAAAACGAAAAACGTCCAGGAGGGAAAAAGCATGGAGAATTATTTCAATTAAAGGAAAGAGAAAACGAAAAGCATCCTCTGGGGAAAACTACATGGAGAGATCGTTTTTTTAAGCCCGTTTTCTCCCCCGTCGCTACGTACTCTTTTTGTTTCCCTTCCTTACTGAAAGTGGTCTATACCTACCCCCCCCCCCCCGCTTTAATGGTCGTGTCGCGCAGTGTGTACAGACATGGTAAGGCACCCACGAGGCAGTCACGTAGTGTACTCATTGCTGTCTCTGGAATTGGCCACACCAGAACAACAAATCGCGGCAAGAAAGAGCTCCTCGCTAGCGGTTCTCAGTAGGATGCAGCTCACCCTTCATGCGACTCGTCAAACACCTCACGGCGCTTTGGGCTCGGTGCAAGCAAATCAGTGTCTACCTGTCCGGTGAAAACCGGACACCCTCCGTCCCAGCATTGTATATACCACGCAGAAATGCGCAGGAGAGTCTATGGTAATACGACTACGACCATGCTCGTGACAGGAGCATACCCCCCATTTTTTTCTCTTTTTTTCTCTTGCATGCACCTGGATTGCTAGCAGGGTGGGTCTTGCCTGTCGTATATGGCATTGCATTGTCTGCTCTGCTTACTGCACTGAGCGTAGTATCTCTGTGTCGTAGTTTTGTGACCACAGAACTGGTACCTTTTTAGGATGAAGAATCGAGCCACGGACACTGGTGTGCTGGATGTCGCACGGGTAGAAAGGAGGTTTAATGTGAAGAACACACACACCACCACCAAACAAAACCGACGGGGCTCCTTCCGGCGTTGAAGGGGTGCGAAGGTCTACGGTCATACGACTACGGTCATGCATGACATGAGTACACCCCCCTGCTCTCTTTTCTCCGTCTCGAAAGGGATGCGTGGTCAATGGTCAAACGACTGGGGCAAGCAACAAATGAGTATCCCCCCCCCCTCTTTTTCCCCGCCCTATAAATATATGATATGTTTATAGGTTGGTTGGCGTCGGTTGGCAACGACGCTGTAACAATCGCCACTCGCTGCTGTGAGCTAGACAACCAGGGTGCCGTTTTTTTTTTTTTTTTTTTTTTTGGCGCGTCACCAAAGCTGGCGGTCGAGTAGATCATTTGTGCGGGGTGGAAACCTTTGCTCCGCACAAGGGGAATGGTCGTACCACGTAGTGTTAATATGGTAAGGCGTCCGCGAGCAGTTACATAGTAAAACCCATTGCTGTCTCCGGAAGTGGCCACACCAGAAATTAAATTAACTCATTGAAGCTGTCGTCCATATGCAAGTCACCTCAGAGGCGGTTCTTAGCAGGATGCAGCTCACCCTCATGCGACTCGCCATACCTCACGGCGTTTCGCGCTTGTGCAAGCAATGTCTTGCCTGGTTGGTGAAAACCACGCAGCCTCCGTTCCCGGCATGTAGGATGCGAGGGCCCCGTCCTTATGGTCATATGAACTACCGGCCGTGCACACAATGAGACACCCCCCCCCCCCCCCCCCCCCCTCTTTTCCCCAATTTATTTCTGCAACTCCTGAAAAGCAGCAGTAAGCCACCCACCCACCCACCTTTCCGAAGGAGGGCCCGAAAGAATCAAGGGGGCTCTCGCCGAAAAAAAAGGCACGCTTTCGATTTCGGAGGACCGGAATCTGTCGTACGGCAAAAAGGCGACCCGAAAACAAAACGCAGAAACGAAAAACAAACAACACAAAAGGAAAGGAAAGGAAAGGAATCGCGGGAGCGCATGCATATTAGATTAGGTTTTCTTCTGCATGAGGAGGTCAACAGAAATGAGCTGACTTATTTATCGACAATAAAAATAATGGCGGGTATCATATACTGTTACGAAGTATGGTAGTACTAATTCGGGTAGGCTGTTGTAGTAAGAAGAACCCACGATGGAACCAAAAATCTTACACCCCCCCTAATTTATTTACACACCGTATTTGTTTCTGACTATTATGCTCCCCCGTAGCAGTACGACGTAGAGTAGTGCAGTGAATGTAGCAGTATGACGTACAGTAGTGTAGTAGAAAAAAATAGCGAAAGTAGCAATGTAGTAAAACATTTTACCAAGACGACAACAAAATGGCAGCAGGAAATAAATGGTGGCTGGAGCGCACGGCATACTATTATATGTCCTTCCAAGTGAGGGAGGGCAGGCTGAGTTAGAGCTATATTATAATTCCCCAAACTACTGTAATTCGTGTGGAGTGTTTACTATTACGGAGGACCATAGTAAATACTAGTAAGTAGGACCAAAATTCGTTCGAAACAAATAGGTGAATACATAGGTTCCTGTGTGTACCGTAGGACGCATGCTACGATAGAGGTGCACCATGTTTTTTTTTTCTGAGCTCCTCACCTAAGGAGCGTCATACCTCACCGAAAAAATGATTTTGGAGGAAAATAAAAAAAGTGCTGCCGGATGAGAAATCTCATGGCCGAAGTATTCTCTGAAACATATTTCGTCACGAAAAAATGGAAAGTCCGACGAATTTGGGTTAAGGAGCCCGATCGTTCAGAAAACGATTCAGCCAAAATAAGGTATACCTCTACCGTAGCACGCGTCGTAGGCCCTATTTACTATGGTCCTCCCGTAATAATAGTGTAGTTCATCTATGGTGGATTCGACTGCTTGTGTAAAATCAGTGATCCGTAATTGAACATTCTTCCCCTGGAGAGATTCGTGCCGGGTCGTCGGTCTCCGCAGTCACAAACTGCGAGAATGAACGGATATATATATATATATACGTTGTATACTATTATTTTCGCAGTTAGGGGAAACGGTCGCTTGAGGTTAACATACCAATACCATATTACGCGTATATATAATATACGAAGTATACATAGAGCAGTATACATAGAGCAGTATATTGGGTATGTGTGGGTGAAATAAAAGAACCATTAATAAGTACTTGAGTTCCTATGGGATTCGTGAATTTCATATGAATTCAAAACATTTTAGTCGGTCGCCCCGATGGCCTAGTGGTACCCCCAAAATGTTACTTAGAGTTGGTTGCTGGGGTTCGAAACTCAAGTGGGTCGGACTTTTGAGTTTAGTTGCAAAAATAAATTAAAATCGGAATCAACTGCTGAGAGCGCCGAGCAGCGTGGGTAGGCGCACTTCGATGAGAGTCGACGAGGGAAGAAAGGGCCGAAGTCACTTCTCGCGATAAAAGTGCAAGGCACGAACCGTAGGGGGGGAGGAGGGAGAAGAGCCTACTTTGTGGCCCCGGATCTGAGTTGCGACTAGGAAGGAGAGAGAAAAGAAGGGCGAGGATCATAAGTGGGATGGGAAAAAAAAGGCCCCAACTCGTAGAAACACGAAATAAAATCGCGGGCGCACGCGCTACTACTATTAAGACGACAGCATACGGCGGAAAACAAGGAATCGCAGAGCGCGAGTACAATACAGGGTCTAGCTCTCGTTCGAAACTACGTAACACTTGAATATTCGAGCGATCGTCAACTGCTGCGTGCGCTGCCTAAAGGCATGCTATAAAAACCAAAAGGTGTTGTTTTGGAGAATTTTAGTCGGATGCCGCAGGTATATATAGGTCTCCGGATTCGCCCTGGTCAAAAGGAGCCCCTAAAAAGTTACACTGGGTCGAAAGCACACGAGAAAAGAAAGAAAAAACGACCTACACTCCTTCTCAAGGTCAGAACGAAAAACAGGCGTTTACAGTCATAAATCTGGACGAATTAACAAAACGAAACTACTTTTTAGACGCATGTTTGCTTGGTTTTATTTCCTATACCCCCCCCGTCGAGTTTGGTCCTTTTGCGCGGGGTGGAGAACCTTAACCCCGCACAAGGTGAACGATCATATCACGTAGTAGTGTATGTGGTAAGGCACCCACGTGGCAGTTACACAGTACATATACCCATTCTGTCTCAGGGAGTGGTCACACCAGAAAGAAAATAAACCCATTCGGCGCGGCCAAGTTGGCGTCGGTTGGCAACGACGCTGTAAAACACGCCATTAGCTGCGTGAGCTAGACAACCAGGGTGCCGTTTTTTTTTTTTGGCGGTCACCAAAGCTGGCGGTCGAGTAGATCATTTGTGCGGGGTGGAGAACCTTTGCTCCGCACAAAGGGGAATGGTCTTATCACGTAGTGTTAATATGGTAAGGCATCCGCGAGGCAGTTACATGGTAAGACCTATTGCTGTCTCCGGAAGTGGCCACACCAGAAATTAAATCAATTCATTGGAGGCTGTCGTCCATATGCAAGTCCGCCTCACAGGCGGTTCTTAGCAGGATGCAGCTCACCCTTCATGCGACCCGCCCAATACCTCACGGCGTTTCGCGCTTGGTGCAAGCAATGTCTGCCTGGTTGGTGAAAACCCAACGTGCTCCGTCCCGGTATTGTAGGGATACGAGGTTCTATGGTCATATGACTACGGCCGTGCACAACATGAGTACACCCCCCCCCCACCGCCCCGGTCTTTCCCCTTCCCGCACTCCATTTTGTCTCACAGGTTCGAACTTCAGCGCTAGTCGGATGCCGTCCATGCGTCTCCGGCCGGCCCCCAGGTCACTCACACCGCTCCTCCTAGCGCAACGGAACTGTACCAGGGCGTCCCCGGGGGTGAAGAAGAACTCTACATCGTCCACGGATGCCGATAACGCCTTCGTCGCCTCGTACTCCACTCGCAGGTACCGGGGAGAAGACGCTACCACCTTATCGCGTTGCATAGATGCGGTACAGATCCAATCCTACTACGATAGATGGTGCAGATCATACGGCTCCCTACGTAGCAGCAACGTGAGCTATGGATAGATCATACAGATCAATCAGGAATCTGTCTGCCTTGAAAAATCTAGAGCGTAAACTTGTTGCTGTTGCTGAGGTTGGTCTCACATTAAACTCATCGCCAAAAAAGATAGTGCGTGCTTACAGGACGGGCAGGCTCCAAAAACTCTGAACTCTGGAGTTGAAGAACACCTCCGGAAAAAAACAAAGTATTACTGATACGAAACAGCAGTACAACATCCGTACACTTCTAAATGGACTGGAAATCGATCATCTACATGTCCGAGGCATGAAGTATACTTTTATGTAAAATGCTTGTACTGACCTTAGCCCCACTGCCTTCTACGTACGACCGCAGGCGGCTCATGGCCCTCTCCCAGGGGCCGTCGTACGCCCAGGGCTCCATAAAGGAGTACGGCTTGTCGTCCTGAGAGCTGACGCACGTCGGACTCTTTAAGGCCGTCAAAACGTTCGAAAACAAATACGTCCGCGGAACACGATAGACGCGAAAACATGATCGGAGCAGGAGGGTTATAGGGTCTTCCAGGGGTAGGAAGGGTTTATTGCGTGGGGAACATAGTAATCAGGATCAAATATGCTCGAGTCATTTTTCTGTAATATATACCTGGTACTAGGTTTTTTGTGTATGAGATGGGTACTGATTGCTATGGTGCCCTCAGAATAGTACCGCTATGGGCTGCCATTTAGTATGGCCTGCCATCCTGAGATATAACGCAAGTTGGAGTCTTGAGGACGAGAGAAAAAGAGAGAGAGAGAGATAATTCGCGGAGTTGTAGATATGAATAGACGCGAAAATGACGAATTGGAGCAGGAGGGGTTAGAATTCGGGGGGAGGAAGGTTTAGTACCGTGATGGGATGTTATTGCGGGGGAACGTAGTTAACAGGACAAAATGTGCTTACTAAAAAATCTGGAATATATAGGTTTTTGTGTACCAGATGGGTCCTGCTTACTATGGTCCCCGGTAATAGTATTTCGGGGCTTTATGCAGGAGTACGGCCTGTCGTCCTGAGATACAAAGCAAATTGGAGAGTCTTGAGGGCGTGAAAACAGAAAAAAAAGTACGCGGAGCATGATAAGACACGAAACAACAAATCCGAGCAGGGCGGCGGGGGTTTTGGGGGGGAAGCTTTCAAACGCGTATGACAGACCACGATCTCTACTCCAGATCACCTGCAATCAGATCCCCTGTATTTACTGGGGGTTTTTTTCGTTTCGCCTAAACTGGTCGAAACGACACATTCTCGAAACCGTGAGATGTTGTGCAAGAGCCATGTATACCAGGTACATATGTGTATCACACAGATCCTACCCGGAAGGCATAGGCGCAGGATCGGTGTTGTGCAGATCCCACCCGGAGAACATGCTCTAGGTCGTACAGATCAGATGTTAATAGTATATAATCGATGGCATGCCCGATGCGTGGAAGGTTTCCTACCGTGATGGTATAGTATACCAGTTTTCCGGGCCTCTCGTATGAAATATTCATCCTGAGAGCTACCTAGTATACACTAAGTATCAGGTTATAACGCATGCAGGAGTACTGAGAGCATGAACACACCAAAGTTTCGCGGAACGTGATAGGCGCGAAATAGTGAACTGGACCAGGGGGGGTAGTCATGTCGTGCACGGCCGTAGTCGTGTGACCATAGACCCTCGCATCCCTACAATGCCGGGACGGAGCACGTTGGGTTTTCACCAACCAGGCAGACATTGCTTGCACCAAGCGCGAAGCGCCGTGAGGTATTGGGCGAGTCGCGCGGAGGGTGAGCTGCATCCTGCTTGGAACCGCCTCTGAGGCGGACGTGCATGTGGACGACAGCCTCCAATGAGTTGGTTTATTTTCTGGTGTGGTCACTTCCAGAGACAGCAATGAATGGGCATTACTATGTATCTGCCTCGTGGGTACCTTACCATATACACACTACGTGATACGATCATTCCCCTTGTGCGGAGTTGAGGTTCCCAACCCCGCACAAATGATCAAACAAGACCGCCAGCCTTGGTGACCGTAAAAAAACTAAAAACGGTACCCTCGTTGTCTAGCTCACGCAGTGAGAGGCGTGTTTTACAGCGTCGTCGCCAACCGACGCCATAAATGGGGGGGGCAGGGGGGGGTGGGGATGATATTGGGATTTAGAAGCCACAAGAGAATGCTGTCGTGGGGATGTCATCTTTCCGGGTATGGTGTTCGTGACCTCGTCAATGTCAATACTTGGAAACAGTTTGTTTTTGTCAAATTCAAGATTGGTTCCATCGTTTGGACATAAATATAAGAAACAGCAAAGCTGGTCCTGGGTGGGTTTCTTGTTTGAGATCGGGCGCGCTCTGCACTATTACTTCAGCATAACGAATCCCGATCTTCTTATTTTCTTCAAGTTCTCAGCCTGCCTTTCTTATTGCTCGTTTTCTTATTAGGTGTGTCCTGTACCGCTGTACAGCTGTACATATATACGTATATATAAATAGGTTATCCTGCCCTGTAGATAGATTAAGGTATTTGCGTATGTATCGTGCGAGTACTCATAAGAAAGAGCCTCACAGAGAAATTCAGCCTGACATTGCCGGGGAAACAAGGAATTTCGGGAGCGGGTAAGACAACGTAAGTGTGGAACACGCCCTTCGAAAAATTAGAAACTCAGCCTGAGTCGGCGGCCCCTATTCACACACCGGGCATGCACATTGCACTCGGCATACCCTTTGGTATAACCTGCTGCTTTTTAGAGTATTTTGTTTTTTGCTGTGGCCATGTGGTGGAAACCCTCGATCATGGCGGATTATATCAGGGTGCCAGGGGTTGTGGCCATGCGCCTGAAGCCGACCCACCCGACCCGAACCCTGATCGCCTGACCCGAACCCGGGCCCTATGGCAGTGATGAGTGCTTTGATCAGGGTCCAAGCGGGAGCAGGGTGTAGGCTGTTCGTACTTGCTTGGCAGGTTGGTTTCAAGTCATTGTATTATTAGTCGTCCTACAGGGTAGGGGCAACGAGCAGTGCCCTCAGGAGTCCAGGTGCTTTCACACCCAGGTCCAAAAGACAAAAATGCGGTGTAACCTATGAAAGGTCAATAGCCCGAACCGACACCAAACTGACTCGTAACTGTCATACTGAAGACTGCAAACCAACACCCTTCCGGATTCTTCACAAGACAGTGGCGACAGTGACGAACCAACAATGACAGACTCAACTCCATCACCTAAAACAAAATGGCAAGAGGAAACTCATCCTCATGGGCGAAAACCTCTTCCATACTCCCACTTACACACTATTGCAATCACAAAACGAGACTACAACAGCAGCTGCGCATAAGAAGCAAAAACTAAGGCGAAAATATATTGCCAGAAATCGCGAGATCCCCCGGACAAAAGCCCTTTTTTGTCCCCTACTACCGTAATAGATTCACCGATCGTAGCGGTAAATCGATATAGCAAAAATTCTTCTCCGCAGCATAGAATTCACCCAACGTAAAAAGTAGCCTTATCCCTCCCAGCTACAGAAGAATTATCTGACCATCCACAAGCCACCACGTTTCATTGCAATGACAACTGCAAAAACAAAACTTACTTGTGCATCAAACCAAATCCTCAACATATCCCCCTTTGAATTTCCAGACAAGATTGTAACCACCCATCAAGTTCGGAAAAACAATATTGGTAGTTGAATGACTACAGTAATCATGACTTCGAATCCAGTCTCTCAATATGAACCCACAAAGAGATACCAGCCAAACCAAACAGTCAGTGTAATCACTCATACTGCACAACAAAAATACACCCGTCAAGGCGTACTTACCCTCGCCCCCCCCCCTAAGCCATAAAACTTGACTTTACAAACTGTCCATACCAACCGCTATACCCCTCGGGGAGCGCCACACATGGCGAGCTGGAATTGCAAGACAGCTTGTCTACATCAAAACACCGTTACGGTATCAAAGGGGGGTTTGGGGGGTTTCAATCGGGATGGACCCAATCAATATCTCTCCCATAATACGTACTCGTACCATCTACGACTGTACCCGGAACGAACGATATTTTTCCTACCATTCAGAAATCCAACCCGAATCGCAAACGATACTTTGTGTACCATTCTCCCTTGCAAACAACTGTCCGCAAAATGATACTGCTGTTGGTAGAACAACCAATCAATCATGAATAAGCTTGCCCTCCCTTCATTTTGCAATCAGCAATAGACAGCCAAAAAACAAAAGATACCCGCAAAATTCAATAAAACCAGTAGTCACCACCAATACGTACAATATATCAGTAACACACCTCTCAATGTGCACATACGTACGTACCTTTATTTCTCCTTATCGTTTAAAATATACAGTAGGTTTCAGTTCCACCAGTCCCCTTCTGGTCCTGTCTACCAGGTATACCAGAAAAACACTACAAGTTTTTCGGATTTACAAAGACTGTTTGATTTGAACATGAAACTACAATTCAAAACTACAAGGCGAAAAACGGT
Source organism: Saccharina japonica (assembly GCA_008828725.1). Classification (NCBI taxonomy): domain Eukaryota; class Phaeophyceae; order Laminariales; family Laminariaceae; genus Saccharina; species Saccharina japonica. The sequence goes on along the minus strand of MEHQ01001975.1, from coordinate 2,883 downwards.
TACGTACACCATCCAGAACGAATCTTAGACGATACAAAATCCACCATCCACGGCTTCTCCACCCTTGGCCGCGAACAAAACATACCCATATTTCTCCAAACTATTAAACATATACCAGTACATTTCAGTTCTACCAGTCCCCTTCTGGTCCTGTCTATACCAGACAAACGCTACCAGATACAAGTTTTTCGGATTTACAAGACTGTTTGATTTGAACATGAAATATATACATTTCAAAACTACCAGGAGAAACAGGCTACGTATACCCATCCATCGACCAAAAACAGATTTCGATCGACTGGTTTATTCATCGTAAAAAACAATCATTTCTACGAAAACCCCACCATTATGACCAGACCTGTCCCCCACGCCCCGCGATGTTGCCGGGCCTTACATGAAGCCCCGGCTGACGAAACACCCAGATATGCTCTCTCCGTGACTACCCCCGCTGCTGCTGTTGCTGCTGCTTATCATGGGGTGCGTGCGGCCATGCCGCTCGACTTATTGCCACCCGGACGAAACCCCATCGTTATATTGGTACTGCTGCAGACAGCCCACGATTACCCCACGTCCGGTTGTTGCCACCGCTGATTTTCCAGCAGCAGAATGCACGCGGCTATTATGCGGCGCGACTTTGCCCCACCAAACAACCCCCCAGGTAGGGTGCAGACGGCTGGCGGCCGTGCGACTTTTCGCGGAATATGCAGACATGCTTCCCCTCGTTTCCGATTACCACCACACCTGCTTCCTCCACAACCAACCTTCTGAGTGGAGTGCATACGGCAAATACATGTCGCACGACTTTGAAATCTCCCTCCCGCAACACAAGAACGGGGTGCCTACGACGGGTACGCCGTAGGGCCTTTTAGCTGCTGCTGTACGCCCCCCCTCCACACAGTAGGGGTACGTAAGGTTATACTCCCACCATACGTAGGACGTAACCTGCTGCTACACCCTGCCTACTGCTCCACCGTAGGGCTTCACGTACTGTTGTACACACATACAGCAGCAGTAGTTGACGATGTCGACTCCACAACATCGACTACGGGATCATCCACCACTTCAAACACGGTCTCCTTGCCCAGCGTCAGAACATTCTCCTTGCCACATACATACAACGCTGCTGCTGCTGTACAAGCATGGAGAAAGCCATCAAAGTCTCCAAAAACACCGGTAGCCCGGACAGCCGTGCGTGTCGAAAGACCCCTTGCCTATGGGACCCCCCTCCCGGTTCCCACAGTCACCATAGGACGGTTCCGACGATGGTGGTATAGCATCCCTCCCTGCTGCACCACAGCGATGGTTAGCTGTTGCTTCCCACCGGACTCCTCTTGCGCTTTGAATTTTTGGTTGCTTCGAAATCGTGAACATCATATCCCTCCGCTGCACTTTCTCAGCTCGCGAAAGCAAGGCCCTGATCTAATACTTGAGCTCGAAGGTCTCCCACCTAGCCCCCATGAGGCTTGCTGAGACTCCACTCTAGAGTGTTCGTACTTCCTTGGCAGGCTGGTTTCAAGTCATTGTATTATTAATCGTCCCACAGGGTAGGGGCAACAAGGAGTGCCCTCAGGGGTCCAGGAGCTTTCACACCCAGGCCCAAAAGACAAATACTTCGAAGTATGCGGTGTAACCTATGAAAGGTCAATAGCCCGAGCCGACACCAAACTGGCTCGTGACTGTCATACTGAAGACTCCAAACCAACAGCCAGACCCCCCTCCACGCGTCTAGCACGACTGGACAAACCGCCAAGAAACAGGACCACAGCATGCGTCGGCAAGGACGACATATATATAGAAGCGCAGGTAGAACGAAGATAAGGGCAATGGTAACCTTTCAACATAGGTAGGCAATTTGAGAACCACGATTTGCTTCGCCGAGTGCTGCAACGCCCCCGACGAGCAACGATCCGATGCAATCTGCACCACGCGATGAATTGAGGCGTTCGAGCAACAACCAGACATTTGGTGCATACTCCACTGCAACAATTTGAGCTACGTACGTACGAATGATACTTCGTAGTGCTGACGTAATTGGCTACCACACAGCCAACGATTCACGGTTTTGAATGGGTCCTGATCAAACCTCTGAGTGTCTTGGGACGGCTGCTACCACCACGATACACACACTCAATCCGAGGTTTTTGCTTTAATGTGAAAAGTTGGCCGTGTGGTAGCCAATAATGTCAACACTACGACATACTTTGTACTCATTGGTACGTGGGTAGCTCAGTTTGTTGCAGTAAAGTTTGTGCCAAAAATCTGGTTCTTGCTCAAACGCCTGCATGCGACGCTTGATGACGGCTTCATATGATCGTTGCTCGTCGTCGGCGCTGCAGCACCTGGCGAAGCAAATCGTTGTTCTCAATGTGCCTACTTCTAGTGTTCTTGTCCTTCTAACGGATCTATATCGTCCTTGACGACGCATGTTTTAGTCCTGTTTTTGACGATATGATTGCTTGTGCCAGGCTCGTGGAGGGGGAGCGAGCCGTGGCACTGGTGGCCTGACGGGGTCCTCGGGCGCCTAGGAGAAGGAGGTGAGGAACGGTCTTGAGCAAACCTCTGAGGTCCTTGGGACAGCTACAACTACCATGATGGGGAACTCTGGCCGAGGGCGTCTCCTTGAACAGCGTTCCCCATTATGGTAGTTACAGCTGTCACAAGGGCCTTAGAGGTTTGCTCAGGACCGTTTCTCACCTCCCCCTAGGCGCCCGAGGACCCCGGCAGCCAACCAGTGCCACGGCTTGATCCCCCCCCACGCGTCTGGCACGACTGGACAAATCGCCAAGAAACAGGACCACAGCAGGCATCGGCAAGGACGATATAGACGCGTAGGTAGGACGAGGATGACGGCAATGGTAACCTTTCAACATACGTAGGCAATTC